>JAPDSC010006872.1:0-20613 GCA_026290005.1 Latrodectus geometricus | reverse complement strand
TTTTCAAAAATTTAATTTATTATTAATTGATAATAAAATTAATATTTATTAATAATTGATACATGTGAAACAACAAACTATTTAAATAAAAAGGAGTTAAATATATTAAGTTGTAATTAAGATTTAAACATGATGATAAAAAAATAATGACAAGTGAGATATTGATATTTATTTTAATTTGTTTATAAAAACAAATTTTTTGCTGTTTAGATAAATAATGGAGACTAAAGTATTGCTTTGATGACTGACTAGTGCTAAAATATCTCTACAAATTCCAATATGATGAAATATTACTTTTAAACTGTGCCAATCACTAATATTACACTAAGTTAAAAGAAAATTTATGTAATTGTTTCGCAACCAATACTGTGAGAAATTTGTCAATGGATTAATATTATCGTTCAGAATATTTTGTAATTCTTTAAGGAAAAACTTTCCATTGAAATTACGAAAACTTTTAAACTTTGAAATTTCCAAAATAATAGCAATAAGATAACTACTAATATTTTCTGGAAAATTAACACAATCAAGGGAATTTCAGTTTTAAATTTGTGTAATATTGCATGAAGAATTACAGCACTCATACTTAATGTTTACAATTAAATGCTACAGTCAAAGTCTTCAAAATATTTTACAGATTTGAATTAGGCAAAACATAGAGAATGTAATAAGCTATTATTTCTCTTAACAGACAAAGATAAGACTACAAGACAAATTTCCAACAAATTATCTTTAAAACATAATAATTAGAAATTTTTACAAAATCAAATTCTGTAATAGTTGCAAATTAGAGGTTTAAGCTGTTAATTTGGAACGAACACCTTATTATATTATTATTTTATTATAATATTATTCTCGCAATTCTCACTTCTTAGGTTCAGGAATTATACAATTTATTTTTAAAAGAAATTCCTGTCCTAAGTTCTAATAAGGACAGTTTTTTCATCATTGTAAGTGTTTCTATAGGAAAAAAAGCAATATAGGGACTGTAAAAATATCTCAAACTAAGTGAAAAACGAGAAAGTTCAAAAATGAAAGCTATTAATATTTTTATGAGTAAACAAAAATCGATTGAAATGTTAGTTTTTTATTTTATTAAACTTAACAAAATTTACCTTTGGGTTTTTCAACTGCCTAAATTTAATGAAAGAAAACTTAAGTTAATGTTTCCAGGTAGGAATTAAAAAAAATTTTTTTATTATAACTAACAGGAATAAAATAGGAGAAAAACTATAATCAATTCCTCTTTTATTCTTGCTTTTTAAAATGATTTAAAATGTGAAATATTTTTATTTTTACCTCAGAAAACAATGGAAAAAAAGAATGATCCTTAAGAAAATCGGAAGTTCTACGAAATCACTTAAATAAAAGTAGTTGCTTCCTTTATATATTTGTATGAAAATACATCAAAAACTACTCATAAGCATAACAGATAGTGACTATCTTTCGCCAAATGATTGTGATTTTTATCTCACAGCTCTTCCAGCATCCACTCTGCTCGAAAGATGAACTGAGCAGCCTCAAGCCAATTTATTTTTTCTTTGTTAACCTTAACTGATAAGTTTATCTGCACTTAAAAGATACAGTGTAAGGAATTCACACAGCTAGTGTGCTTAGAGATGAAATCTTTCAACTCGTGTAGCACAAAAATTATAAACTTGAAAATATCCTTTAATTTCTCCCCATACAAAATAGAGAATATAATTCTACATTAGAGTCATGTATCACTCAGTATATTCAACTTTCTGCTCAATAATTTAAGCTGATTATCGCGCTTGAAATTTTATTACATAAAATGTCATATTTTATTGATAATATAGATATCTTATTCATTAATTTAAGTATGTCTGTTTATATCACTGGCACACTGAAAGTAAAATTACGCACATTTAAAGATCGATTCTTGTCTTAAATATACTTACATTTTTTTAAGAATAATAAGTTATTTAAAAGAAGAATAATTAGCAATCAACTCTATAAAACAATGTTTTATACAGTTGATTTTTTTTGCCAAAAAATACTAAAAAATTCATTTGGAAATTGAAAAGTTTTGGGTATTTGTTCTCTCTTAACTTTTAATTTGTAATACAAAAGAAACTGAAAACATTTTTTAAAGTAATTCCATTAAATATGGTGTTTTGAAAATGAGAACAATTTTAAAAATAATATTTAGATGATAACTTTGATAAGTATTAAAAAAGTTTAAAAGCTCCTTAGATATTTACATTAAATTAATTATCTGGTGTTAACTTTGAAGATGATGTAGAAAAAATTAATTGTATTTGTTTAGAACATATGACTGCTTTAAATAAAATTTTTCTCATTCCATCTATAACGTTTAATAATATGTAACATACATTAATTAATATTTAAGATAAAAAATGTATACTCTTGAATATAAATTTTCTGAAATAATGGTACCTTCAATGCTCAATTCTTTGAAAGTTTATATAAAAATGAAATATTTTGCAAAATTTATTGAGGAAAGTAAATATTTCAATAAGATTTAAGTATGAGCAATACACGTGTAGCTTATACACAATTAATTGAATATATTTTTCTGTTAAAATTTGTTAATTTACTAAAATATTACTGTTTATCATCTATCATAATTAATTAAAAAACTACAATAATTATTATATGTAGTTTGTTAATTGACTATATTATAATAATTCAGCAATGAGATAAGTATATTATAGTTTCATATAATATGAACACGTAATTCAACTTATTGAATATTTTTACTTGAAAAATACATTTCTATATGATTTTTGGTAATTAAAACTATGAATCTTATGATGGGCTGATATTTTTTTTATTAAAATTGCCATTTTCTAAGTACTTTGGTTTCAAATTGCATTTCAATTTCATGATGGATACTGACAAGCTTCGAAGCTACATTTTGTTTAACATTTTTTCAAAAAGCCAAAGCTTTTATTTATCTCATTCCAGACTATTATTTAAAGATAGCAAATTTATTTCAATACATCATATTTTAAATTTAAAATATTTAAGAAAATGGAAACATATTTAAAAATAAATTAATTTTATATTACAAGATATAGTACAAGTACATATCTGATAAAATATAATTTGTAATTCATAATCTTAATTTTCACGAAAATATTAAAAATAATGATCGTAGATTTTTAACAATAGTAATGATTAAGCCAATAATTCAATTAAAATGAGGCTTTTGAAGAAACTTTTGAATTTTCAGAGTAATTTTTTTACTAAAAGGTTTTATAATCTAAAATCAATTTCTTCGTAGTTAATACCTTTCTGCATCAGCTCACACCTATATAAAAATCGGAAAGTGAATGATAAATTAGTATAACTATAAATGACCTGTTCTGAAAGTTTTATCGTAATTTATAAAACTTTTTTATCTATCAAAATATTTCTAGCGACAAAACAAAAAGAAATTATATAATCATAAGAAGCTCAAATATTTGTTTTTGCTTTCAGAAAATTTTCAGAAATATTTAAATTACTTAATATTTTACAGTTGATAATTTGGTACTTACAGAAAAAGTTGATAGAAATTTGTCGAACAATAAATAATATTTTTCTAACCGTTTTGGATTCTAATTAACATTACAATGTTAAGAAATTGTTTTTTGTATTTCATTTCCTTATATGTTTATTTTTTAATCATTTCATCAAGTTTACTTTTTAAAGAAACGATATTGTTTTGAATATTTCTTTTAATGCAGATTAAGATTTATTCATTTTCATAAGCATTAGTGAGTAGTTTTTCCAAGCATCTGGAAATAATAAATGCATTTTAACTTGTTTTTGGAACAGAATTAAAAGCAATTTTTTAATTTAAATAAAAAATTTAAAAAGGAATATAAAACAAACATTTTTATAATTTTTTTGTAATATATTTTTTATCTGTTTTGCTTAATTCACCCACGACATAGTTTCTTCCATTAGTGCATAATATTTTTATACAAACTTGTCATAATTATACCGCAATATTTATAAGTTTATACTTCTAGTATATATATATATATATATATATATATATATATATATATATTATACCTACTATATTCAGTATACATAAACAATAGTACAGTTTCATAAAAATTATATTAATACATAATTCAAATTCTTCAGTTCTTAAATTCTATGATTCCCTTGAAATTATGATTCTGTTAGCTGGCAAAAATTGCTTTGCTATGTACTATTGTAATAATAAACAAAAGTGATCGGTAAAAAACGCTATGTCATGGAGGGGATGTAAATTTTACGTCACGGTTTTTGTGTCATCCTCCTACTTCAACTCTCATCAGTGAGAAGGTGACGTCACTCTCTTTCTTTTTCTTATCGCAGTCATTTGCTGTTGTAACGTGACGAAAGAATAATGGGAGATTTAAAATTTTCCAGAAAATGGTCCGGTCCAAATCTCAAGACGTTTGAATGCATTTACAGCTATATTCACTATGAGAAATTTATTTCCCCCCAATCACAAGGATTTCATCAGAATTTACTATCTTCGCTTTCTTTTTTTTTATCCTTTCTTGACCAAGATTTCCCAGCTTGAGTATTATAGCGAGGAAGGGGTAGTTTTGATTCCCCCTCTGAATCTCGTGTTTATACTGTTTTATAATTTTCGCTTGCGTCAGTATTTACTTTTATTAGAAAACATTCTGATTAGGAGGATGGATAAATTGAAGCGTTTCCTTGCATTTTACCATTAAGATTTTGGTTGACCAGATCAGGTCTTGAATCTTAAGCCGTTGATAGGAAAGTTTATAGGGAAGTTGATAGGAAAGTTTATAGAAATTACTTTCTTTCCATTCCTCACCATGTCTATCAACGAAGGAGTATGCAATTGTAAGTAATTATTGATATATTTTTCAAGTTTGTGATTTTTTACCATTTGTTTTCAATTTTAGACATCCGCCAATTTTTCGTAAATAGCTGTCAATGATGTAAATCGATATTTTTGATGAATTCTCAAATGAAAAAAGTGTCTTATTTCTGCGATATTGGTTTTTGAATTGTGTCACTTTTTCAAAAATTTGCTGTCAGTGACGTAAATCGGTGTTTTTTGATGAACTCTCAAATGAAAAAGTGTTTTTCTTTCCTGCAATATTGTTAAGTAGCCTAGTCTTTGCAAAACATATTTATTCTTTTTTACTGACTAATCAAAACGATTCATAATGATTCAGCAACATATGATAAAAACCGAAGATAAACAATTCAGTTAAGAAATGGATCTACACTAATAAAAGTTTATTCTGTTTATCCACCGAATTTTACTCCGGGCATTAAGACTGAGAGGCATTTCATGGAATGGAATGAATTTTATAATAGTATCTTCGTCTCTGGCTGGTTAAAAAAAACTGTTTTTTCTTCGAAATTTCCATTTTAACAAGGTTTGTAGTTAAATAAAACATAACTAACACTGATCTGAACTCCCTGTAAAGTTGTTTATGCCACGAAACTCGTTACACTCTGAAATAAGGTAGAAACATGCGGTCTTGACCTTTTTTAAAATTATAATGTACGTAAATTCGCTAGGAGTGATGAAAAATAAATAGGGTGTCAGATCTTCCTAATTCTATTTTCCCATATAATTTTTGAGAAAATATTTATAATATTAATTTATCTTTCAATTTATAATACAATACATTGTTTTTGTCCATATGAATATGTATCACATTTTTACCGGACATGGCTGTGATAGAAAAGTCATTGGAACGTATTTGACGAAAGGGAATTTTTTTACAAATTCTCTCAACACTTTATTTGATTTTATTTTTGCTAATTTAAGTTAGAAATTTTATTTCGTGGTTTAAAATAAGGTTATGAACACAGCTAAATAAATAGAAAACAATCTTATTTTTTCTAATTACTATCATTTTCCGAAAACTATAAACATGTTTTCCGTATGAAATTACAAGAGAAATGAGGCGGGGTTTGTTCGTTAATAATGCAAATAATAATGGTTGCATAATCTACGCATACACTTTATTGAAACATAACACAATTTTATCATAAAAAATTAAAACTTCTATAAATCCGTTACAATTGTTAAAAGGAAGGGTTTTACTTCCTGATTTTAACCAGGAACTAACTATCAGATTAACATTTATTTTAAAAGAGTAAAACTCTGAAATGCTTCTTCCTCATTCATCATAATAACAAATAAATAAACTGATTATGTTAAAATGAACAGAAATTGCTATTGTTATATTAACTTAACAAACTTTTTTTGTGCTTAATTAAAATTATTATATCATAGAATATAAAAATAATACATTATAAATGATAAAATTGCTTGATACATTTTTTATATGAAATTTTCATTAAATGAATTTTTGACTGATGATTTATTTATGAAATAGAAATTAAAACTCAAAAGAATTTTCTCAATTTCAAGACAGGTATATCGATCAAAGTATATCGATGCATCCGATCTTTTAAAATTCAGGATGAGATTTTTTCTCCTGAATCATCAAATTGGTTAAAATTATTTAATCTAATAACTTTACAAGAAATTTGTGCTAATAATACGAATTTCTAGAAATTACATTTCACATAGAATATTTATTATTACCAACTAAAACCCAAAATATTAAACTTAAATTACCATTAAATGTCATTTTAAATTACAAATTAAAGCTTATTAAAATATCTTTTACTCAGGAAATAGGTGCATACTTTTATATTTAGAAATATTTTTAACAAATATATTATTTTAAAGATGTTAAAATATAGTTAAAACTATGCAATGAAAATTTTTTGAAGTAAAATCACGAGAAATTTAAAAAAAAAATCGCAAAATTTTATAAAAATTATTTTTTCCAAATGCCAATTTATCTGTATGAATTTTGATGTTTATAAAATTTATTAATTGGTTTTGTAAAAAATATAATCTGATTTTTTAAATTATTTTGTAGACAATTCACCTAAAATAATAAGATTTTATTTAATTTCTTAGGGCATCCACGTAAAGAAAGGAGAATGTCGGACACAAGAGCACAAGCTATAAATGATGTCATCAAAAACTGTATAAACAAAAAGGTAGGTACTGTGCTCATAATTTTCAATGTCATGATATTCCTCAGTTAATTATTATTATGTACAAAATGGTGTATATACATACACTTATTAATTATTCTACCACATTATGGCGCAAATTTATATAGTTAATTTCTTAATGCATAAAAGAGAAAATTCTTTATTTTCTTCAGCTGGAATCTTTTTTGATAAATATTTCATAACTTTTTAATTTTTAATATTTTTATCCTGTTTGTTAAAATATTGACTTCGTTATTTTAAGTGTTTTATCATTTCAGTAAATTTACTATTTCTAAAGTTGTATCTTTACTATTTAAAACGAATATAGTAGCCTTTAATATTAAGGCTGAAATAATCTAACATATATATTACACCTAGCCAAAATAGAATTTGAACAAAATTATTATTCCATTTTTTTTCTATTTCAAAACATAAGAGTTTAAAAAAAACATAAAAAATATCAATAGTTTAAAATATTAAATAATGAAAACATCTATATTTTCTCCAATATAAATTTATTATTATTAAAAATTATATTTTCATTGTAATTTAATTTATATGCAAAAAATATGTTTGAAATTACTTACGGTTACTTATATTATTCAAAATCTTCAAGAAGAATATTATTCATGATATTAAGCAAAATATACAATTATTTATTCTTGCTGGAACCATTTTATAAGACTGAATTAATTATAATATTATTCACATGTATTTTCTTATATTTAAATTTGTATAAAAGCTATACGCCTTTACGTATAATGTTAAAAAGGTTGCTAAACTGTAGAACATTTTCTACAATGAAAGTTAAAGTTATGATTAAGTTGATTTAAAAAATTCAAACGATAATTTTACACTTGTAGAATTATAAAAATGGAACGCGAAAAAGTAACTTGACTCGGAAAATATATCTGCAATTTGTTTTTTAATAGAAACACATTAAAGTACTTTTGCATGAAAAAATTTCTATATTTATTACCAATAAAAAATACTTTTAACTCCAAGAGAGTTGCTAAGATCTTTGTACAAGACAGCATAATAATATCGGCAACTTCCTGTTGAAAATGCAAACACATTGGAGATTAAAGTATGAATAAAATACTTATTCCTACTTAAATCTTAGATTTAGTGACGTCAAAGGAATTTCCTGCATTAATTATTTAAAATTAATAATATGAAAATTAAATGTTGGACTAATATTTGATATTAATAAAAGTTATATTTTTATTTATATTTATTAAAAATAAATCGTAAAAAATTCGAATAAATGTTTTAGACAAGGTCAAATACCAAATAATTAGCCGAAAAGGATAAAAATAATCTCGCTGAGGTAAAACTTACATTCATGTACTTAAAAACATATTTAACAGAAAATAATTGTCCTAATCCAGTTTCCACTTTCTTTAAAATTGGCTATACATGTTGTGGTTTATGTTTACATTTAAAGCTTATTTTAAACAGATAATCATCGATCACAATCAATGCATTTCTGGTTATTTCTCTCAATGATTATTTAATCACTTCTTATTTCAGTTAAATGAAGCATAAAAAACGCAATTTAAAACGTACTCCTTGAACTCAGAAATGGGTGTAAACAAGTGATCTGTTCCGAGTCGCTGATTTACGATAAATTTATGAATCAACTATTTAACAAGCCGGTCATTCATGTTTTCCTTTATTTATTTTTCTTTTCCAACGTACGTGTATTTTACTAGCAGCGAATAATAGAAAATAATTTATTTACCAAATCGCAAACTAAATCTAGAATCAAATCTTTTATCGCGAACTAAATCTAGAATAAAAGATTTGGAAAATAAGTTATCTTCAAATAAATAAAGCAAAAAAAAAAAAAAAACTCAGTTTATGGGCGAAAATATAAAACAGAAGAAATCTCGGAAATGTTGCTTTAATCGGGTTATTTGCAATGATTTTTTTTTTAAATTTTCCTTGGAAAAAATAGCAAAACCACTTATTTCCTACAAGTTTTGGCAGCAATATAGAATTTTTTTTTTTTTTTTTTTTTTTTTTTTTTTTTTTGCTAAAATGTAATATTTTAGAAATTTCTAAATTCATACTTAATAGGAACTTAATAGGAAATATAGTTTTGAGAAATGCAAAATTGTAATGGATACTAACTTTAATCAATGTTAAAAATTTGTTGAAAGATACCAATGCTGTTTCTTCTTCCTTTAAGAATGCAAAATTAATATAATACAAAATGTTTAAAGCAATGTAAAAGAACTTTAATAGAAAGCATTCCTTTTCACTAGAACATTTAAAAAAATTTAAAAATCAAGTAATATTTTTAAATGCACTTTGTCATCAACATATAATATAAAATATGTTTTTAATTCTAACTTTGTGTTTTTAGAATAACGATCTTCCATTTTATGTTGCTGATTTTTCCGACGTGGTTTATAAGTGCCGCTTATGGAAGAGTAAACTGCCGAGAGTGGAGCCCTTTTACGGTAAATTGTTCAAGCTTTTTCATAACACCCAATTATTACGTTCTTAGTTTTCCCTTAGATTTTTAAATCATTAATGACATTGGAAAAAATCCTCTTTTATAAATATTTATTAAAAATTTCAGTTTCAATCATAGTTATGTATTTAAAATTGTTTTGTTGTTATTCGTCAGCCAAAAGGCTTGTTAAATTTCTTTTTATTCAAAATGGCACTTAAGAAAAAATTGATTATTCTAATATTAAAATAAAGATTAATTTTATGCACCTATTGGTTGTATCCTAGCAGAGCCCGCATCCTTGGCGCAAATAATTTTGGTTGGTGATAAATTTCGTCAGTCTTGGTAAAAATACGATACACGAGATATGATAAACCTAACTATTTCAGGAATTATTATTCCATTATTTTAATCTGCCTTTTCGGTTCTTTTCGCATTTTTCGGTTTGTCACTAAAGGTGTGGGCTCTCCTAGGACAATACCCACCTGTCATATGTAATATACTATAAAATTTCAACAAAGTTAAGTTTATTATTCTATTTTTTTTTATTTTACAAAAATATAATTTTACTTTTACAGCAATAAAATGCAACTCAGACCCTTTGCTTCTCCAACTCTTAGTTTCGCTGGGAATGCGATTCGATTGTGCCAGCAAAGTAAGCTATATTTTTTTACACATTATAAATTATAGAAAAGAACTTTTAGAAACATTCCGACAATTTTTGGTGATGAATTAAGCAATTTTCTTATTTGTGGTACTACTTACTGAGCAGGACACGTTTTACACCTGTTATATCGACGAACTATAGAAGCATCATACGATATTAAACGCTATTCAAAATGCAAATTAGTTCTTGGCGTAAAAACTTGGCCTTGAACAAAAAGGATGACTGAAATTTTACGTAATATAATTTATTCATTTATTCATTGCCCATCCCTTGTATGAGTGTATTTATTATATGATGCTAATAGGAAAAATTTCCCACATAATAAAATATCTGTACTTATTTTGTCGAAATTATAGAAAAAGAATATTAATTAGGTGCCCCAATTGAGTTAACATTTAAAATATTTCTGTTAAAAGTAATTGCGAATAATTTCTTTAAGTATTTATATTTTTAAATATAAAAAAAATATATTCATTTTAATATAGTTTAAAATTTTAATTAAAGGCAATGATTTGGAAATCATGGTTAATTGTTTTATTTATAATCTAATGACAATTCAAGAAAATTTTTAAAAAAGCTAAATTCTGTTTTTACAATTTAATACAGGATTTAGCATAAATATTTTATGAAATTTTTTTTCATTTTTTTTATCCTTATAATTATTAATTATTATTTTACATTTGAAATTATAAATATTAGTTTGGGGAAAAAGTAATCCATTATTTTTTCGGTAGACGTCTGTAGTCATCGATATTTCATGAGGTATCTATCAAACAATTTCAGATTTATGCTCGTTGGAAAGGTGACATTTGACACTAAAATATCCTCTTGCGGTTTTTTGTTCGATTCATTCAGTTACGAGTACAAGGGTTTAAAAAGGGAAGACAACAAACAGAAAATTCGATACATTTTCGTTTTTCTCTTGTTACGGCGAAAAAGATAGCCAGGTGGCTAAAATAGTGAAAGGTGTTTATCGTCCTATATAAGACTGTAACAACCAGTTACGTACAATTTTGGTTTCGTCGATTCCGTTCGGGTATTTTTGATGTTAGAGATGCACCTCGCATGTGGATACAGCATCGTTGAAAATGTCTATAAAATATCAAAAATGACCGAAGTTAACCGCATGTCAGCAGTCGTAACGTGCAAGACCTAAAAATCTACATGAAAACTGTTTTAAACCATTTTACAAAACGAATCCAAAAGAAGTTACATAAAGTTCACGTAAAAATAATGAATTTCTTTTTCCCCAACCTAATATATTTTTATTTTATTTATTTCCGGTGCAATTTTTTTTCAGTAAGTCACTAAATAAATCTTGATATTTTTTAAACAATAAATTTTAAATTGTTTTCCTTAAATATTGGAAATAATATAACAGCAGCTTTGTCTTAGTATTTATTATATGTTTCAACGTTATTAATTACTTGACAAATAAGTAAAATAATCAAATCGTAATTGGTTTATTAAATAATAGTCTTTAGTGGTCATATGGAATCAAATTCATATAATTAAAATTTAAATAAAAAATTCAAATACGTTCATTGGAAAGCATAGTACTTTTTAAATTCGTGTACAGTTAGAAGAAAAGTCATTTTTACCGTATTATTTATTTTACCATAACATTCTCAACAATTAATATATTCATACATCAATAATAAAGTATCACACATACACATTTCGAGTGCATTTAAGAAGTACTAAACAGTTCGATTTTATAAAGAAAATGTGTTCCTATTTAGGGCGAAATCGATGCTGCATTGGCTGCTGGTGCCGATCCATCCGATATCATCTACGCTCACCCTTTCAAATCCAAATCCTTCCTCAAGTATGCAGCCGCTATGGGTGTCGACCTCATGACCTTCGACAGTGAGCACGAGCTTCTCAAGATCAAGAGAGTATATCCCCATGCTAGGTAAGGTTAACAGAATTTTCAATATCGTGCAAGAAATATCAATATATATGTAGATATGTACTACAATACAGTGTATATATATAATTATCTTGCTTTAGAGCGAATTATTTCTTAAGTGACTTTAATTTTCACAATTACTTTACTTATTAGATTACTTTTTACTTTTTGTATTATTTAAAGTAAATGGTTAGCTTATTTATCATAAAGTATTAAATGCTTTTTAATGATAAAAATATTTAAGTATAAAGTAATTTAACTTAGATAATCTTTTATATTAACAAAATATGGGAAAATTGGCTTTACAAGATTATAAGCCAAAGATATTAATAGACACTTATGAGATATATATTCAAGTTTTTAATTGGGAAAATAAATCAATAATCACAAAATTCTTGCTGCGACTCAATTTTTAAATTAAGTGATAGGTAATGATATTTATTATATAAGTGAGCTACTTTTTACAATAGATCGAAATATAAATGTTAAACTCTGAAAGCTTCATTTTGATGTAATAATGCATTGCACTTTCTAATATTATAATATATTATTGCATTTCTAATAACATGAAAATTTGAAATAGGAATTAACTTCTCAAGTTTAAATCAATTTTAATAAAAAAGGGTAACTAATACCTTTCAAAATTGGGTTGAAATTATCCTTGTGAAGAGATACATTTAACCGTTTAAATAGTTTTGGTTTTAGTAGCTTTTATAAAATTATTATAAGTAAAATCTTTAATAATTGGATCGCGAATCGTGTTAAAAGGAACTTATATTTTGATATTCTACTTTTATAATGTTTTTCCCCAGAAAATAGTAGCAAGATTTTAGAAAAGTAGATTATTAAATTTTTATTTACTTAGTTTTTATTGACTTTAAAATCGTGAAATATTTTGATATAATCTTATAATAGACTATAATAGAATATAACTTAGTTATTTCTACTAAACTCATTGGTATTGCCAATGTCAAATAAAATTTCCCGACTTTAATGCGAATTTTCATATCTAAACTTATTGAGAGTCGAAAAGAAATCAGTCCGTAGTTCGAAAACATTGCAATCCATTTTGTAGGTGTATCATTGAACGTGGTCCTAAAGTAAAACTTATAATAATAATTAATAATAAATATAGAAATTGGTGAATTAAACCTCCGATAACCCAAGGAAAGTTTACTGAAAATCTCAAAAATACCTCTTAATTTTTCAATAATCTTTTATTATATGTGAATATTTTGTTTCATGATCATTATAGCTAATGTTTTGTGTAATTTTCGACTAGGTTAATTTTGAGGATACAAATACCAGATGTAAAAGCAGCTTTTCCCTTAAGTGACAAATTCGGATGTGAGCTAGAACAGGCTGAACAGATGCTTCTGCTGGCGCACAGTTTAGATTTGAGTGTTGTCGGTGTGAGGTGAGTTATTCATTATTTTATGTACATTCATCCAATAGAATGAGATGCAGCGATGCATGTTTTTGGCGATATTCACATTTGGCGAATCCATTAAAATAATTGCAACCCAACGAAAACTTAAACTGTGGTAAACCTACTCCGAGGAGAATTTATAGAAACTTAGTTTATTATTGCGTTTATAATAACAGACTCTCAGCAATTAAAATTGTCAAAGTTAAAAGTATTAAATTCAAATTTATTTCCGAAATTAATCTAATTTTTGGTGTCGAAGCAATCAAAATGTACGCATTCTCTACTACGAACATAGAAATTGAATTTGCAGCGTTGCTACAAAAGATGGAATAAAATGCTTCATTACAAATATTTCATAAAAATTCTATAGTGTTTAAAGATAATTTAAAGATATCTTCTTTATTAATAACAATCATTAAGCAGATTAAATACCATATCCTTTTAGCCAAAGATAAATACTGGTAGACCAAGTTCAATATCTGATCTATTCTATTAATTTTCATTATCTGACAACATTCTACAATATGAATGTAAAGAAAAATTTCAAAGGTAATAACCTATAATTTGTTTGTCGTTAAATCCAATAATATTTATATTTACCGATATATTCAATAAATAATATTGCATACTAGCCGTTTCGATTGAATTTTTGCTTTGTTTTCAGCTGTGAAATAATAATAAAATTAAAAAGAAATTTAATTTAAAAAGATTTTAAACATTCTATACAAAATATAGTATATATATTCAAAACAAATTTGTATTTTTTTCTGAAGAAAATATAAATTAAATTAAACTGGCTATATTAATGTGTAAGAAATTATCAAATGCACATGAGATATAACTCAAAATAGGTCTATTGTTTAGTCAAATTTTCATATCTATTGTTAATTTTAAAAAATGATTCAATCAAAAATTGCTCTTAATGATAATTATAATTTCAAATGGTGAAACTAAACAGAATGAATGTCAGCATTTATTTATTTGCTCTTTTTAATTAGATAAAAATAATTTCAGATCGAAAAAGGATTTTCACGTGTTTTAAAATATTGAATTAAATCTTTGGTGTGAAGTTCTTTTAATTACATAAAATAAAACTATTTTAAAATTTAAGGATTCTAATATTTGTGCTTATATTCAAGAAATGAATGCTTAATTTATTTGATCATTTTCCATTTTTCTTTTAAAATAAATAAAAACATAAAAATGTGAGTTTTTTTGAATGATGCAAAATGTTGTCTAACGAAAGAAATTTTTCAAGATAAAAAACTTACAAACATTATCATCAACAAAATAAGTAATTAAAAAATTTATTAATTTTTCTACGCAATAATAAAAATGTTGGAAATGCATAGCAAATGCATATATTAAAATTTTATGAATTCAATTCGGTATTACATTTAAAAGTTAAAAAAGAATATTTGAGATAGAATTTTATGTTAATTTTATGTTAGTGCTGCCATCTATCAACAGATTTCGGAAGCAATGGGAATTGCTTAATTATAATTCAGATAATTAATTTATTTGTGAAACAAATAATGTATTCGTATATTTGTAATAATGAAATTTCTTCATATAAGTATATTTAAATTCAAAGAATCGTTTTTGTATTTAATTTAAATAGATTTAAGCAAAAGTTTAGAATTTCATTTACAAAATAGTTTAATTTTTAATATTATTTTTGATTACTAGAATATAGAATATATATTATACAATTCTTTATATTTAATTTATTAATATAATTATTAAATTTTTTATTTAATTTAATAATTAATTTATTTAATTAATTAAAAATTAATAAATTTTTGGTAATTTTTACAAAACAAATGGATTTTGTTACAAAAAAAAATTGAATTTTAATTAAATTTAAAAATTAAAAATTTAATTACATATATTTAAAGCAAACATATATTTTTATTTAAAAGTAATAGAAAAATTATATTATGTTTTCACTTTTTTAATTTATTTCTTTTCCTTTTCTCACAGTTTTCACGTAGGGAGTCTTTGTGAACAACCCTTTGCCTATTCGAAAGCTATCACCATGGCTAAAGAAGTATTTGATACAGCAGAAGCCATTGGCTATAACTTTACAATTCTGGATATTGGAGGGGGATATCCCGGATCCAGTGGTTCACTAGAAGTATTTGACAAGGTAGGCTATCCAGAACTAGTAATAATAGGATAATATTTATATTAACTTTATGATCATTTTTAATTAGTAAAAATGTATATGAAAACCATTTCAGTTTTTATTATAATAGCTCTTTAAAATTACCTGTCTATTTTGAATGCTTTAATATATTAAACTATTTTTTTGGCCCAGTTCTGATCAAGATTTTTGTTACATTAAATCATATTACTAGATGACTACATGAAACAGCTTTCCTGTACTTAATTTATAATCTAATTAACAAAACCGAATGATAATCAACGTATAATCAAATAGAGCAAGGAAACAAACGATAATTTGAATAGTTTTATTAAGCAACAGTTTATACTGAAGCGACATCTAGTATATATAAAGCGACATCTAGTGTATATAAAGTAATAATTTTGTAACATCTATTATATATAATGTATATATATAATGTAATACAGAAAGTTATATAATGCAATACAGTAAGTTTGAGAACTGATTGTCTTTCCCTCATAATAAAAGTGACGTTACCTACCAGTTCATGTAAAATTTTCATTTTTTATTTCATAGAAAATGACACTGAATAAAAGAAATATTTAATAAATGTTTAAATAATTTATTTTATCTTGTATTGCTTATAAGATCTTTTTATATTTATATTTTTTATTTTATGCTTAAATTATTTCTGCCAGACAATATTTAAAATGAATTTGAAATATTAAAAACTAAGTTATGAACGTCATGATAAAAGTTTTTAAAAATCCTCCGGAAAATATACTTGTATTTTATTGTTTGCAGCATTATTTATTTATTTATTCAGTTCCTTTACTGCTAGCTCACACTTTCGCACTTTCTATAAATATACATCCTGTTCAATATAAAATACTTTTTTCTTCATCCACCGCAGTTCAAATGATTTTTAAATTTTTTAGTGGATTACGAAAAAAGTTTTAATGTTTTTTCAAATATTACTTCGTTTTGAATTTAATAAATTATTTTTTATATAGGATAAAATATGCTATTATCTAGTGGTGCCATCTATTGACATTAACAGTTAGTATTTCACATTCAGGTTTACATTCTGAAATTTATTTATTTTTATTATTTTGTAAATGAGTTTATTACCTACTTTAAGAATTCAACTTTGTGGTTTTGAAATATATAAGTGAGAGAGTTGGAAAGTTTTCAAGTAAGAAAGGTAATTTTTTTAATTTAAAAAAAAAAATTAAATTATTTATAAAGGACTCGCGGCAACATACTGAAATGAAAAATTTGTCTTGCAATGACAAAGTTGGTATAGTGTCGATGTAGAATTTTTATGTTTTCGGATTGAATCTCATCAAAACATAAAAATAATAGAAGTAATAAAATAAACAAATAAACTGGATTAATGGTATCGACCAGTGTTACACAAATGAACGATGCGAGTATTAGCTTTGTTTATGTATTATTTGTTTTTTATTTATAAATAGTGCAAAATTAATTATAAAGCAGAAAAAATTTTATCATTGAGAAAAGTCATTAATTGCACAAAATGTCTCCTAGAGATTTTGTTATATTAATTTCTGATTTTATATACCGTTTTTCATATCTTCCATATGAAGTGCATTATTTTTAATTCATTACATTCTCTTGTTTTAGATGGCCTATTACATTAATAAAAGTTTGGAAGAACATTTCCCAGAAGGATGCGGTGTTAGAATAATTGCAGAGCCTGGTTGTTACATAGCGTGTTCCGCTTACACTTTATGCATCAAAATTCTGGGCAAAAAAGTTGTCAGAGAAAAAGATCCAGAAAATTCTGGTGAGAACTTAAATTATTCCACAATTTTCGATAAATTTTCTCAAGATAAATATTAAACACTAAATGAATGATTACTCTACAAAATTCATTTATTTTGTTTAAGTAACTTAAGCAAATAAACATTTGGTAAAACTATACTTTAGGGTGCCCTTTGGCGAACTTTGGGTTTTTTTTTTTTTTTTTTTTTTTTGGCGCCATTCCTGTTCGCGCTGATTACAGTTCAAACAGGTAACCACTCGCATTGGTTTATCTGAAACAGATAAACCAATCAGCGCCTCAACTGGATCTAAGCTAATCAGAACACGATTCGGTTTTGCCCAGTTTGGCGATCAATCACGATCACAGCTTGGCGAGAATCAAAGGGGCACCCTAATGTATAGTCTAACCAAACCTTTCAGCAATAAAGATAATAAATTAAGTGATAAAAAATAATTTTGATAATTTTTAAAAATTTAATATCTTTATTAATGATTGAAAAATAAAGATTTTATTTTTTTAAAAATTATTCTGTAAATATTAAGACCTACACATTAAAAAACAAAATTGTGTAGATTTTGATCACAGAATTTTCTACAATGTTATTTCGTATACACTCATTTACATTTTTAAACGGATTGAAAATAATCATTCAGCAAAGAATTAAAACGCTCTTTTTGTTTGTACTTCGTTTCCAATCCAATTTCTGCCCTTCAAACTGTTGCCACTCCCAAATGATTTAAAAAATTAAAATAAAAAGTTCTGATTTTTATTACTAAAAAAAACTTAAACTACAAAAGAATGCATAAAATGTTAACAGCGCTTTTTCTTGTTAATGTTTTTAGAAGTGGGTTATCAGTATTAAACAACTTTTTCCAGAAACATTTTGTGTTATTTATTGAAATTTAATATTATTTTCTTCTAAATCTCTAGAGATTTCGAACGATTTCGCATTTCAAAGCAGAAATAGGATAGCTAAGAGAATTTCAATTAATTTTACTGAGCTTGAGAGAGTGATAAAAATAAATAGTTGTGAAAAGGAAATATTTAAATAAAAACATGGAAATTCAGCATCTAGCAGTTTTTTAATTAGATACGATATTTGAATTATACTTTATTTATTATTGCTTATGGTATGCTGCTAAATTATTTTTGGCCATTGAAAAATTTTAAAGAAATAAGTGTTAAATTTTGCTAGTTTGAAAACAAATGAAATTTTACTAAATCATTTTCACATTTATACACACAATGGTATTATATTTACTAATACAGAATTATGTTAATAAAGTTACTTCAATAAAAAATTAAATACTGTCTATGACTATGAAAATTTAAATTATTGCAATAAAAAACGAAACTTCATTGCATTTCTGTACTAATTTTTTGATAAAATGATCAAAAATATAGAAAACTAATTTGCCATTCATATGAAATTTGGTCTATTTCATATTATGTTTAGAAAAGTCATATAATAATAATCTTATAATAATATTACATATAATAAGAGCAAACTTTTACTAAAATTAATCTCGATAGTTATTTTTGAATCATATTTTCTTTGATTGTATAAAAATGATAACTTAAAATCAAAATTTTGTTTTATGCCTTACTGATGAATGATTTTTCTTGTTTGATTTAATCATCCTTTTTCTCCTTTTTAACAGATTGTTATCCTGTAAAAACGAAATGCCTTTACTACATGAATGACGGTGTTTATGGATCATTTGGATATGGTTTTGAAAAATATGGATTCCGAATGAAGCCATTAATAGTAATGATTATTATTATTATAATATATTAATTCTAATATCTTAATTAATAATATTAAATTATAATATGCAATTTATGCATCACACATTACATCTTTCTGAAAAGTATTTTTGTTTGAGTTAGCTAATATGATTTTTAAGAATATATTTTTGTAATTTATATTTATTAATATGGCGTCATTTTCAATCAAATTAAATAGTTTTCATAATTATGTACAATAAGAACAAACTACTCAAGGTTAAATATTGTCAAATAATTTATTCCAAGGTAAATTAATTTGTCGCCAAGATCCAATAATTTTGTTTTTTGATTTGTATTGCGTTTGATTCTAACTTCCTGATTAAACGACATATGATTAAAACAGGTATATTTATATAGATTAATAATTTCAGTCACTGGTGCAAATAAATAAATGGTAAAATTTTTATCATATTTACTTGTTTTGGAATTTGAATGGCAGCAGTTTTGACATTCGTCGGAAAATAATTAGTTTTAATGACATCATTTGAAAAATTATATTCGATCAATTAATTTTTCCATCAGGGTATGAACATAATTTATGTTTTAAATAATTTGCATACTCATTTATCACATAAGTCCTTAACATAATGCGAAAAATTATATCTTTTTTTTTTCTTACATTTAAAAAGCATAACAAAGTTGAAAAACACGCTTAAAAATCATCTTTTTACGAAAATTACTATAGTTATTATAAAAAGTGTATAATAATTTAGTTTCTCTTAAAACACTAACTTTTGGATATATTATCAACCATGTTTTAAAGGAAATATTTTATATAATAGATATTTGTTATCCTTTCTGTACGGTTCCAGTTACGTAAGATGATTTAGAATAGTACACAATATGTGAATTTTTATATACATTTATAAAATAAATGAAGGTATTAAGAATAGTCCCATGTGATTAAAAGTCAATTTTAACATGTTTTTGGCTGTGATAATCTCAACACCATTGCTTTTATGACAAGGACTGTAAAAATCAGCTAATATTTTTAAGGAATTGTATTTTGGAACGAATTTGTTTTCAGTTATTATATGACTATAGTTCTAAAATTGTAATATATTTGCATAAAATGTATCAGATTTACCAAAAAAAAACTTTTTTCAATCAATCTGTATAACGTTTGACATCGATTTTAAATCCAAATTCATTATTTTAGAATAAATCTCAGCTTGCTACGCGACCAGTGACAAGAAGCAAGTTGTGGGGAGCTTCTTGCTGCAGCGCGGACTGCATCATTGAAGATTGTTTATTGCCAGAAATGGAAATTGGCGAGTACATCGTTTTCGACAACATGGGAGCTTACACACAGTGCCTTACCACGAACTTTAACGGATTTCCTACTCCAACTACACACTACATTTTCCCACCACAAATACCGTGAGTAATATTTTTCAAATT
>JAPDSC010006869.1:0-26791 GCA_026290005.1 Latrodectus geometricus | reverse complement strand
AAAAACTGCATTTGTGACTCTCTTTGCATATTGCAAAGTTTGAGTTTGACAAGACAATGGTGAGTGAATGGTGGCAATAATTGAGATTTAACTTTCATTTTAATGGAAAAACTTAGAAAAGGATGACCGATTCAATAAACGTATTTATTTGACGACTGCAATCTCTCTGAATGAAGGCATTTAACTGAATCAGCTGCTTGAAGAGTTACCGGCCAGTTAGATGGGACTCAAACACAATCCAAAATCGCAGATGGCTTTAGAGTTTCACAGGTGTGATTTCCAGAATATGGAACTATTTTTTGGAGAATGGAAATGCAGGCCGATGATCAAGTCAAGGTCATAAACTCACAGTAACACTCAATAAAGACCATTATTTAACATTAACTACTCGGACACATCGAAATATAAATGTATCTGTCCTTCAACAATATTTTCACTCGGTTACCTTGGTACCACAATATAGGCCAGCCTGAAACCTCTTTCACGTGGTAGGGATGTATGTTAACAAATGAATGTGTTATGTGTCACGTTAACAACATGGTAATGTAGCAAATCATGGAGTGGGCAACAGAGTTTGAAAACTGGAAGGAAAAAGGATGGCTGAATATTTTTTACCAAACGAGCTTTGATTTTCACTTCATCCTAAAAATAAGCATATTTACATCTAGAGAGAACATGGTTATAGAAATATTTCTGCGTTCATGCACTAAAGTGTCTTGTTCGGTGGTGGAAATGGTGGTCTATGATGGCATCTCCATTAATAAGCTAGCCGAGATCCATATATTTCGAAATGGTCCTGTGACAGATCATCTATATGAGATACTCACCAATATTGTAGCCCTTTTAGCTGCAAAATTAGAAATAACTTAATGTTATTTCACGACCATTGTAGGCCACATTTTGCTAGTTTTGTGAATGATTTCCTTTTGAACGAAAGAATCATACGAATGGGGTAGCAAGTGTGTTCTCTGGACATGAATCCTCAATTGGGTTCATATTTAGGCATAGTATGTTTGGAATACTATTGGAAAACGAGTTTCTGGATGCTTATAACTCCTACAATATCTCCAAATACTGGAAAGAATTTTTCTCTGGAGGAGTGGAACAAAATACCCCAGCTCCTGATTTATAGCCTCAATGATTTGTTTCCTTAAATGTCTTCAATTTAGAATTTAAGTGAATTTTCCTTTTAAGAGTCAATTCTTGTTCTCAATTTTGTGCTTTTGAGTCAAACGTTTCAATTAAACGAATTTCTTTTTCTATCTATGCTTCTTACATTTTAAAATTGTGTTTTTTTCTTTTTTTACACAAATGCTCAATAAAACTCATTTTTTATGCCAAATAAATGTCATTTTTTTATCTCATAGTCAATTACGTCTGTCAATAATGTACCAATCAGCCAAATAATTCTCCAGCTGCAAGATCAATTTACAATCTCAGTATTATTTCATTGTTTTGAACACTTTACTTGCAAATTTAATCAATTTATCTTCACTTTATATTGTTTATATTCAATAACTTTTTTATTTGCTTGTTATTTTAATAACCGCAGTGTAGTGTATTTTTTCACATGAATTGTATATTTATTTTAAGTTAAAAATATCCACTTTAAATTAAAATTTACAAAAGAACAAAAAAGTATTTTGATTTTACTATTTTTGGTTAAGCCGTATATGAGCTTTGTTCATTGTGATTTTGGGTTTAAAATTTTTGTCATAAAATAATTTAAGAAACCTTATTCACTGAAAATGTTATATATCATTGGTTTAAGTATCAATTTTAAAAATAACTATTTCAAATCATTATAATTATTCAAACTTAAAAAAATTTATTAAGTACTGTCGAGGCATTCATTTAACCACATATATACTTTTTCGTTTGAATATTTCCAACTCATATGATTAAATTTGCAAAACTCATTATAGTAATTGAAAAATAAAATATTTCGATTGCAAACTAATATAATTCAGTTAACAAAAAGACTCAAATGCAGTTTTATAATTTAAAACCACATTGTCTGTATCTCAAAACAATTAAAAATATCCTTTATAATAATTTGATGTAATGGAGGAAATATTTCTCCAATTGAAATTAATTTGCGATGCAATAGATATTAAAGTTTTTTATAATTTATTGGTATAATAATCTTTGACTATATACAGTCAAATGAAACTGAAGCTCGAATTTGAAATTTGACGTGTTCATTAAGTTCCAGCTGATTTTTAAATCATTACTCAAAATTTCATATGGTAACAAATAAATGTTGCTATTCTTCATAAACTTGCAAAACTTTTAAGAATTGTTGACCTTCAAATAACTTGCGTCACAGCTTCATTAACACCTGGCACCTATTTCTCGTTTCATTGATGATTCAGTCAGATTAGTTTTGTAATTTTCAAAACAATATAAAAGTATGTAATTTGTCTGCTCCTAAAGTAGTGCTTTTTAAAAGGGAGCAAAGAAGAATGGGACAAATAATTTTAGTGGTTTCACCTATCAAGATAAATTGATAAAAAACATTTTAAAAATTCTTTGTACCATCGTACAAATATCTATTAATTTGATTGGTTGTTCACATTATTCCTTGGGCTAAAAATAAAACTAAAAATAACATAAATAGTTTTGCTTGAAATAGAAGTGGCGTAAGCTGAAAATTGATCTCAAATTGAAGTTTCAAGAGGTTGTTAATGCTTTAAAATATAACACGGTACTATGTCCAACATTATAGGCTATTATTTATCTGTAAGAAAACTCTTGGAATTGGAAATGTTCACAGTCGATAAAATATAACAAATTCTTAACTATTCGGAATACTATTTGGGAATCTTTCGGAGAAAAAAAAAGCTAATTTTAATAGCTTAAAAGACAATGTTTTACATATGTATTCATCATTTAAATCCGAGAGAAGTTAATTGAATTGAAACAGAGGAAATCTATTGCAAGCAACCAAAAAGAGCATTATAGGTAGTCAAAATTTTTAACAACATATTTTGTGACGCCTATGGTATTTCGTTTATCTACAAACACTTCTTAAATGAAATAGCAATAGCGAAATCTATATAGCATTATTGTCGCTCCTAAAAGAAAGAATTTTGAATAAATGATTCCATGTAAAGAAGAAATGCTCTATCTTGAAAACACCGTCTAATTTCAAAAGCTAATCCAAACAGTTGAAAAATGGCGTGAATTCTACTTAAAATACTACTTATATTTACAAAATCTGCATTGTTGTTGTTGTTGTTTCTAATGTGACATTTGGCGACGCCAAGCCAAGTCAGAGACTAGGCGAATGAAGTCAAAGAGAGAGAGCGTCTTCCGCTTTTGATTAGATCACCCTCATATGAAGGTGGAAGTATGACTTTTGGCTCATAGATGGCAGCACCATCCTAATCTTCCAGTTTAAATATTGAAACCAGTGAAGACCCAAAAAGCCTGACTCCAACCACCTCCAGAGGTATTAATTTGTAATGGGAACATGGAGGGCATTGCGAACCGACATATTTTACGTGCCCCAGTCAACATTAGTGAAGACCACTGATTTTCGGCTAAACTGGGATTCGAACTCACCACCTTTCGGTAAAAGAACGACGCCTTAATCAACCAGGCCACCGCGGCTTCATTCTGTTAGTAGTGGAAGATCTGTATTCTTTCCACTACAACTTAGTTGTAGGAAAAGAATGTTCCCATTAAAGATATTTAGTTATAATGAAATAATTGGAGAAACTGAAGCCTATTTTTAGAACTGATAAAGCATTTTGCAAAAGGAATTAAAATGTTATAGAAAAACTGGAATATATAAAAGGATCTCTCTTTAAAGAAATATAATGATGAATTATAAGTCATATTTTGCTTAAAGCTGTTTTTTTTATTGGACATTTTATTAAATTATCGAGCGATATGTGAATTGAGATCCACTTATTTTAAATGCATTAAATTCCCAATTGATAAATCTCAGTCATTATAAATCACAAAATGCTGATCTTTCTTTTAAATATATTTGTTATTCTTGCTCAGTTTATTTTTTGCAATACCTTGATTATGAATATGTCTTTCGAAAATCAAATATTATTAATTAAATTTCAGTAAATGTGTTTTTTGCAACTATTTAGATCTGATTTTGCGTAATTACTGAATATGAGATTTACAAACTCGCTATTATCCAATTTTGTTTCTAGTAATATATAAAACATGGTTGTATTATAAATATTACTCAGTATAATGTGCATCTAACTTTTCTAAAAATTAGAATTTTTCCGTCTAGAGTTAATTTTTATTTAAACGTAATTTTTTTCCTCAATTGTTGTAACTGAGATTTACAAACAAATAACCTATTATACAGTTTCTTTCATCAATAGATTAAATAAAATTCGATTATAAATATTATTTTGTAAAACATATATCCAAGCTTTGTAAAAGTTAAAAGTTTTCTGTCAGTATAAAAAACAAGATTTAAAATCTATTTAATTTGCTTTATTGAGCTTTCTATATTTCTATAAAAAAATTAACTGTACTAAAATAATATTTGTCAGGCTTAAATTTGATATTCGATGGAGTAAGAATCTTAGCGATGCTGTAAATGTTTTGAATTGAAATTATGTGTTCTATTCTTAAATGATGTAGAAATAGTTATGAGAAGCAGCTGTAATAAATGTTAAAACTTCAATTAATAGCATAATTCTGTCATTTTATAGCAATAATCTTTATTAAAAGTTGTTTTTATTTTGATTTTTTTTATTTTTATAATGTAAAAGACAATGATTTTTTAAAAAAAAGTACAGAAAGAAAGTAGCGAGTATCTCGAATTCAAATATTTTATTTTTTCTCTTAAATCCCGTATCTTATTTTGTTGGAAATTATTTTTCGACAATTGCCTTCAGGGATTGAACCGTTGGTACATTTACGTTATGAGGTACTCAGTGGGTAGGCCATTTTAACCATGGGATCTTCGGAATTTAGAAGCAAGTACCAATCGTAAGATTCCCATGTTGGTTGGTTGGGTTTTGTGGTTCAAGATCCAAAGAGGACAAGCTGCGCCAAGAGTTTCGCGTAAGATTCCCAGAGTTAGGCTGCCAGAGGTATCATTTCACTTGAAAGACATTGCAATCATGAGCAAATTTACGCCCTCCCCTCCGAGAACTTGGCATAGCTTGGATTAGATTGTTGTAGAAATTTCTACTTTATGGTTGCAATAACAACTCAGTATAGTTAAACTTAGTAGTCTAATTAAAATAGTAATCTAATTAAAAAGCAATTTGTAAGTCTTTGTAGGTGTAATTAACAAGCATATGTTATAGTGCTATTTTTAATTTGTTTTTAAAGCGTCACAAAAAAAAAACGTATAGATTCTTAATGAATTGGAGCTTTAGAATCCAGATGATATTTTTATATATAAGACTGGCGTCTTTAAACATGTACAATTTATGAGGAAAACTAACTTAAGAAAAACAAATAATTTTTTAATAATTATTTCAAGATTGTATTCTCTAATTTGAATGACTTGAGTAACCTAAGCAAAATGTTGTAATAATTAAAAGATATTCTCTCTGTTTACACAGCAATAGATTCTATAGTTCTATTTTTTTAACACTATCCTCCATTTTCTTAAGAAGATGGTAGGAATAGGTGGATGTGAATTCAAGGTGTGTGTCTCCAAAGTAAATGTACTTTCTTCGCCAAAGCATAAAGGACTTGAGGGAGCAATAAGAAAACAACAACAAAATAAACAAAAGAATTACCTACATAACTTTTTATTGAAATATTAACAACAACACTGTGGAAATATTAAGTATAATATATGCATACATTTCCTTTTTATACCATTAAATAAATGAATAAAAGTAACAAATAATTCATAGTAACGCATAATTTTTTTTTAATTTCAATAGAAATTACTATGTTAAATGTCATGTTATTCAATTAGTAGCCTAAATAAGGAATTATTAGCCTGAAAACTCGCTATACCACCTACAAAGGGTTTTTATTTCAATAGAAATTCTCATATTAAATGCCATATTATTCTATTACTACCCTGGATAATGTATCTGCTAGCAGATACATTATCTTATTACATTATTACATCTTATTATATATTGCAGTCATATTGAACTTTTGTTACGCCAAAGCTACAGCTTTCTCTTGTCTCCGAGCTATAGCTTTATTTCCTTCTAAATATAGTTGAATAAAGTCAATTTTTTTTTATATCTTAAACAAAAAAAGTTCACTTGTTTAATTTTTAAAACTGAGTATCAAAACAAAGAATAAAATAATTTTGAAAATCTAGAAACAGAAAATTTAGTGTTCACGAAATCTCAACAATAGATTCAAATCTCTTTTATACTTAAACATACGTGATTTAAAATCTGCCAAATTTTAACAGCTGTGTGATACATTTCTCAATTATTATTATAAGTTTCTTCTCAAAGTTAAACGCATAAATTTAGAATCATATAAATTTAGAAAATCACAAATGTGTTCTCTTTTCTTTTTAATATGATTATATATAAATTTGTTTCATCTCTAGGTCATAAATTAAACTTTTAATTTTGACATTTTCTTGAACACTGGCATATCTAATAAATTTAAAGCTATGCAAAGAACAAAACAGTTCAGTGGTCATTAATTTTATATTTATAAATTGCATATTGTTGAGAAACGAAATATTTTGGTTTGACGTTACGAAATTTTTTACACATTTTATAACAAAGGCCCATATAGCATTAAATACTGTGCATTATAGCAATCTTAAAATAAACATCACATCAAATCTACTCTTACAGTTGGTATAATTACTGCCCACGTGACAAAGGGTTTTGTTAGAATAACATTCCTTATCAGAAATAAAGTAAATAAGGAACTAAGCGTTTTATTCAAGAGATTTTCGCAATTTGTATTCTAGAAGTAGATCTCATGAACACAGTATTCAGGATAAAATGTCTCGAAGAAAGCATGTTTTGTGACATTTCATGCGGGTGAAGTTGTAAACTACTCAACAACAATTAGCCTAATCCCCTTGCATTCTATTAATTAATTACGAATTATTAAGTAAGTTGATGTTTTGTGTCATAAAAGATAATACTTTTCTTCTAGTCGATTTCTTTCATTATAAAATTGTTTAATATGATTAAAATTATAAATTATTATGCATGATTATCGTCTTGAATTTATTGTATTAAATAAATACAACATTCATCGCTTTCATTTATATACATATATATATATTATATATATATATATATATATATATATATATAATGTGTAAAATGATTTGATTGTTTAATGTCACTCTATAATAAAACATCTAAGTCACAACTTTATTTCTTAAATTTAAATAAATTAACATTTACGGATATTAGCCGGAAAAACTTTTTGATTTAAGTACTATTTATTTTATAAATAATAATAATTATTTAAAGGTTAGTAAATAATTGTATTGTTTTAAGTAAACTTTCATCAGTAAAATTTGTAAATAAAATTTGTATAACCACGAAGCCATGTTAAATTTTTTCCTTTTAACATGTTCAGAAAAATTTTTGGAATGAATTATGGAATTTGAAACTGAAAATTTTCAGTTTCCATTTTTCTATTGAAAATTATATTGAAAAATATCTGACAAATTATGAACTATAATTAGAAGTTAGTTTTAATGAAGTATTTTAAGAAACTATTGAAACTTACTTATTCATGAAAAGTAAGTATAATACTAACTTTAGAACTCAGAGTTTGTACGAAATTTGTATGAAATTTCAATATAACGAGAAAAAAGCATAGCTTTTACAGTTTATGCATTTTATGATCATGGAAGTCTATTTAAATGTAACAAAATATCTCCAAATATACAACTGATATATATCATGTATATTCCTTTTGCTTTGAATTTTAATCATCACTATATGAATTAGTTATGTTGAATAAAAAATTATCTGCCTCATATAAATAATGCAAAAGTTAGTATAACAGTTCTCAAGATTAAAATTATTATGTTAGTTATTTTAAATATTTTGTGTAATTATTTTATAATTTGATTTCAAGTTCACTTGGATCAGATATTTTTTTTATTAAATATCAGCACATATTTTCTTACAATATATATATAAGATATTTTAGTATTTTTTTGCTTTAATAAAAAATAATTTTGGGCTAAGAACTTCTTAAAGATTGTACATAATTTACAAAAAACAATTATAGTTAAAAAATAGGTTAAATGTAATTCAAATATTTATATATTCTCATTGTTTTCAAATATCTTCTACAACATGATTTTAACATTATACTATTAGCAGCACTTATAATATCTAATTTTTAAAAGAGACCCATTACATATATGAAATACAATTTTGGTATTAAATATATATATATATATATATATATATAATAGTTTAAATCATAAAATAAATTTTAATCCACTAACTTGAAACTCTTTCAGAAAATATGTATAAATATATAAACGAATAAAAGAAAAAAGAAAAAAAATTAATAACAGGTTGTTAAGACCTTTGTCTGAGTGCAAACTTAAAAACCAGTAAATTAATTTCTTCTAACTTAGAAAAATCAGTTAGTTACATTGATTAATTTTGTTTAAAATATATGTAATTAAAAGATAAAATTTGCTAAATATTATCATGAGACAATTAAATTATTAACAAAAAGTAAACATATTTGATATTTCATATTATATCATATTTTAATATTAGGAAACTTTGATTTAACAAATAGTCTGCAAAAGATATATATTCAATGACATATGATTTATCAAAACATTCTGTAAAAGTAGACAACCAAAATTTTGTAACTGACATAAAATTTTGCTGAAATGATTTTCAGATTTATTTATAGAATAATTATTTAAGATATCATTTTTATATTATTTAAATAAAAAAAATATCAGAAAACCATAAATTTGATTCCAATCAATTATATTTCAAAGTGACAAACTTAAAATTCAAAAGAACGAATTTTTTCAAGGTTTCGGTAATTTTTAATTAAAATTTCCATTTTAAGTAACCTCGTAAGAAATATTTATCAAATAGCATAATAAATTGGAATAAAAATATAAAATACATCATTTTTATTTTGTTAATTATTTTTCAATCAACAATTATTGGTACAGATAAATTATACATCTAAAATTATTATTTTTCATTATACTTAGTAAATTATTACATTATATCTTTATTAATTAATTACGTAAATAAAAAAAAATATCTCAAATACTTGTAAATTTCATACCTCTTTTATCTTATAAATCAATCTTTTGGGTGAAACTTTAATGAAGAAATTTAATATGCAATAATCTATCTAAAAGGAATTCCGCATTTATACATAAATCCCTCAGTAGTATGTCATTCGGTCTCAAGATGTTATCTACCCTATTCATGTGAAATACTTCAACAAAATTGATGAAATCAAGTTAAACTTTCCTATTATATCAGTAGTAAATATTATTTTATGATAATTTGTTATATAAATTTGTTTTGATTCGAAATGCCTTTTTATATTTACGATCTTAAAATGCATTATAAGCAAAATCATTAAAAATATTTCAGATATTATGTACAATATTCCTATGATTATAAAATAATGAAACCTCATCCAGTTACATTCTTAAATTCTCTTGATATTATATTTATGTAAATGTGTTAAATTTTCAATCTAAATATTTTATTAAGTAGTTATTTTTTTAATTATTTTTCTACTTAGCTTATATATAGTTTTTCCACACATTTTATTTATACATTTTATATTTTCCATACATTATTAAACAATAAATATAATCTGATATTAAGTAAATCTTTAAAAATAAAGGATTTATACACTATTTAATACTAAGTAAATTCTTAAAAATTACATATTTTAATCATTCAAGGTTATTATATTTTATTTTTTAAAAGTGTATATCACAAACATATCAAAGACGCATATTTGTTTTTTGTTGCCTCTTTGATTTTAAGTAAACCCTTAAAGATTTATTTAATAATAATACGTAAAAAATGTCATACATAATAAATGTAAATGTAATTACTTATCTTTAAAAATTTATTTTAAGATTTACTTAAAGATTTATTTAATATATTTTACATTTCTTTTTAATTTATTTAATGTCAAAGAGGCAACAACTAACGAAAATGCCTCGTTGATATATTTGGAATACATACTTTTCAAAAATAAATATTATAAAGTAACGTTATCAAAATATGTAGTTTTAACAAATTAAGTAGCATAGTCTCTTTGTAGATACGAGTGATTGTTTTGTTTTTTTAACAAATATTTTATTCATTTTTTTTCATGGATTTTGAAATATCATTTTAAATAAAACGTTGTTTAATTTAAAGAGAATTACTAAAAATTATCTTATTTTTCTCCAACTAATTTTAACATTGCTTAAATTTTTCAAAAGACAAAAACATTTACTTCAAATTTCTTTTTTTTTTTTTTGTTTCCAAATTAATTTTTGAACTTTTATGGATTGATGGGTATAAAAATGTGTATTATTTTTGTTATCATTTAAATCACTCACAAAATAAATATAATTTATATAAAATGCATTTGATAAGTTGCTGTAAATATGTAAATTTGATTGTTTGTCTTTCAGGAGTTGGAAAATATTTAATTGAATAATATGATTCAATACATTTTACTCTTCTTATCGCTAGCTTATATGGCTACCAATCAAAAGATTTCAAAACTGTCGTCTGAAGCATACACAGATGATTTTAATATTGATAGAAGAAACTGTGAGAAAGAGACTTCTTTTAATTACTGGGAAATTTAAGTTTCTATTTATATGGATTATATTATATATTTGAATTTTTTTTTTACATTTATCTATGTTAAAAAATAGTTGTATTGAATGCAGTGTCAATCATGCGAATTATTTCCAAGTTAATATTTTGTTTGTATTGTATTGATAACAATGTTGAGTTGTAATGTGTGTCTTAAGTGTATATATGTTAAGTCAAAAAAGTCATTTCCAGTCAAAATAATGGTGTTCAAAATTAGTTGAACGAAGGCGGGAAACTACCTCTTTACATTTCTTATTAAATTTAGCTTTAATTTAATGCCGCCCGTTTAATTATAATCATATTATTTCATTTGTACAATTTTTACTGACCAAGTTACCAGTCTATACCATTAATAGTTAGGTATAGATAACATAAAAGTGAGTTTTACAATGATGAATATAATTAATCATCAATGCGTGTTGTCATTGAAAAAACATTTGTAAGCAGCTGTGATTTTCAGGTGTTCCTTTTTCCTAAATATAAGGAAAAATTATTTTTCAAACACCCACTAAGTTTTTATTTCGAATTCATTGACGCAATCCCTATTCTTTATTATTTAATAATGATCAAAAAACAAATCGACATCATTAATTCAGAAAAAAAGAGATATCAATCTTAGCTATTCATGCAACTATTTTACATATCATTGTTTTCTATTATCTATATCACCTATAAATGTTCTACTATTTGCCTAGAGATTATGAATGTTTTCCTTTCTATTATCCATCAATGTCAAATGAATTACAGTTGTAATGGCCATGTCTTTATGTTTAATCTCAATTATCATTTAATTTTTAATATGTTTTATATAATAAAAAGAAATTTCGTGATATATTTTATGAGTTTCTTAAAATATAACTTTAAAATTATACATAGTTTCACATTTATTATTTTCTTTTATAAAATCTACTACAAAATTCTTTTATTAATGCATGTTCTGAGTAGAATTTATTATTTTGTTTATTTACATGTTTTAGCTTATCAGAATTATTTTGATATTCAATACAACACATTGAAGAATCTGAAACTAGAATCTAATTTTTAGTAATAAGATATTTTTAGTTGATTTAAGCTATAGTAACTTTTGCATTTTTATAATGATATATTAAATGATTTGCACTCAGAAATACATTTAATAAGAATGAGTTGTTGATATAAATTTCTTCACGTAATTAATTAATTAATTATTAGTTTTAGACGTTTATATATAGAATTTCTCAAAGCTAAAACTAAAACAGTGTAACTTTAGTAATTTGGAACATTATGAAAGATGTTATAATTGCTAAAGCATCGGATATACTGAAAATTGATTGTTATGACATAGAAATGTAGTCTTCTTATATTCGCATTTTAAAAATATCTTTTTAAATAATTTTTTCTTGTGTTTTAAGTTTTGTTGATTTTTTGCATTATTGTTTGCTAAAGAGATCTAGTTTATGAAAATTAATACATACTTCTATCACAATAAGACTGATTCCTGCAAAACTCCATACACTTTTAAATTATATAAGTTAAGTTTTGACTTGATAATTGAAAATGTTTTACCCTCCCATTTAGAGTCATTTCCTTCAATTATCGTGCCACAGTCATTTTATGTATTTATTTATGTATTTTATGTATTAATAAATAAAAATGTATTCTTAAATTTATTTTAATTCTTTTTCAATAATACCTATATTGCAATCAAACTTATGTGCAATTTTTACTGAATAATTAGTTATTGATAATAAACAAAACAATATTGTATACAAAATAAAATATTGTTAAAAATATATTGGTGTTAAGCGAACTATTATTCCATTCGAGTGACAATAATCACACACAACATTATTTTTAAGAAATATGTTTATAAAACCTGTCATATCATTAACTAATCTCAAATAGTTTTTCAAGATTGGAAAGTTTTTCCTTTTTTTAATTTCTTAATGTATTGCAAAATAAATTAGTAAATTAATAATAAATAAATTAGTCCACGTTAAAGGCAGTTTTAGCAAGCATTGTGGCCACACATTAATCGAAAACAACACAAACTAATTTATTTGAATTTCAAGATATCTTTTTTATTTTCAATTAATGCAGTTTTCTTTGCAAATGCTATATTATTTGTATCTAAAAATCTACAATTACTTTGCATCAAAACAAAAATTATTGGAACTGCAAAAAACTATTGTATAATAAAGCAATCAAATAATCAAGGAAAATGACAAAAAATTACTTTTTTTGTCAAGTTTTTTTTAAGGAAGTAATAGAATTTGTTCGTAAAAATTTCTCCACTGCTAAAAAACTTTTTTTCCGAATTGATCTAATTATTCAAAAAGAGAAAAATTGCATAGGAAAATTGAAGATGAAAAAGATTGCATGGGATCTAAAGCTCATTATGATGTACTAAATATATTTTAAAGTAAGCATGATTTTTCTAAACAAATATCCCTATCTTCTTTAAAGCAAAATAAATAATACTTTGTGTATGAACTTTGTATGAATGCTATAAAAAGAATACATTGAGATGAATACATCACATCACTAACATTTAATTGACAAAAATAATTTGAGAAAAAATTCAACTTTTCAAGCTGTGTTGTAAATTTATGTTTAAAGCATGATTATTTACCTAGTTTAAATGCATATTTTTTAAAATTTCCATGAGTAGGATTGACAAAGAAATGTTTAATGTTTTACTTTACATGATAAAATTAACATATCTGTGGCATACAAATGTAAATATAAAATGGAATAACTTTTTGCATCTCAAAAATAAGAAAATAAACTCAAAATAAATCCTTTAAATGTTTGATAATTAATTTGGATTAAAGTCTTGCATTCTTTAAAAGGAAGATTTTATGCTCATAAAAATAACCTTCAAATAATTCAATTTTTTAAGATTACTTTCAGATAACTACTGTTAAAAAATAAGACAGAAACAAACTTAAATATTTTTCGATAAGAATGAATATATTAAATGGAATGCTGTAGAGAGATTATATTTATGGCTTGTACCATCACCTTTATAAATATAAAGGAACTATTTTTTAAAATAAAAAAAATTGTGTCATGCAATTTAATAAATCCTGAATGTGAGATAATGTCTCCCAACATGTTTAAAGTTGATTTCTCATATTCAGGAATACAAAAAAATTTTAAAATCTCAAGTTCTAAGCCAATCAGTTTAATAGTAATTTCGAATAATATTTGAGAAAGTTGAAATCAAACAAGAACCAATTAAAAAAGAGTTCATTAAAAAAAGAGGTCTTTTGATATATAAATACTTATACAAAAAGTGTATATAAATACTTTTTGATATAAAATTTTACTACTCCTTAAAAATCATTGCATAATTAATTACATGTTGTATATAAACTGAAATTATCAAATTTTTGTCATGAGTTCTTAAGATAAACCATGAGAGATTTTAAATTCAATAACGCAAAATTATTCATCTTGCAAATATTTTTTATGTGTTAAAAATATTCAAGATATTTTAAAAAGCTACAAAATTTGAATTAATACAATAATGGGAAGAAATTGCATTTGAAATATCAACAGCAGCTAATTTAATTTAACAATAATGATAAATTGTCAAGAAATATGCAAGTGCAACTAATTATTTAGAATTAAGATCGATTATAGAAAATGATTATGTTGCATATACAATATTCTAAAAAACTATCCAAAGTGTTAAACAATAACAGTAATGTGAAAGATTTGTTTAAAAAAAACGTAAAACATATACTGCGTGATACTAAAAAACACTGGTACAGAAGTATTTCAAATGCAATTTTTTAAACTAATGGAACAATTATCTTAAATTTAATCAGCTTATATTTATTTAGATTGAGTAACGTTAACATCTCGAGACTGGTTTATGATATTAGTCGTATTTTAGTTAGAAATTTAAGATAGAATTTTTGACATTATATTTTTTCAAATTCTTTAAACAAATTTTTAACTGTTTTTAGTGTAAAAAATAAAATTATAACAAAAACTATACAAAAAAAATCGTTATTCATATGTTGTTGATATTTTTCATAAAAATAGTAACCAAATGCAAATTTAGTGACACTTCTGTCATAATATAAAGTTCTTAGGTATGTCAAAAGAGAAATTTAAGTAACTTGAATAAATCTATAATCTTTTATATAAATATGCATTATATCTTTTCAAAAATCATATTTTGTATAATAAAATTCAATTTTTTATAAAATTTAAAATAAGGCAAAGTATTTCCTTGGTAAAGATTATAACATTAATAAAATTTACAAAGGAAATTCTTGGCCTTATTTTAAATACATGAGTATGCAAAAAGTTTAGGTTATGTATGTGTCCATAATTACTGTTATCATGACTATAGTTGTCGTTATGACAAAGTTTTAAATTTTTGATCTTGAATATGAAAAGTTTTGAAAATTTAAGTTAGGTAATTATAATAAATTTCCTTAAATATACATGTAGTCATTATACTCGTGACTGGTACGCTAGAAGTAATAATTTTATTTTTATAGATATATTTTTGTAGTAGAAATGTATACAAAGTCAAATGTTAATGGTTTTGAAATACTTAGTATGCAACATTCATCACGCAGAAATGCATTGTGTTGAAAAATATAAGTATTGCAATTTGTTTGAAAAATATAAGTATTGCATTTAATGGGGTTCCAGATTATTTTGAAATGTATATTTATTGATGTTAATGGCTTAAGCTTTGTTAAAGCTCTCTGTAATTTATTTTGCTTTCACATGATCAAGAGAATTCTCACCAAAGAAAATCGATAATTTTATCTGTTAAGAGGTGAAATGATTATGAAAAAATATTGCAAAAAAGTATTATGTAGAAAATGTTTTTATGTGTCCCGCAAATTTCAAAGCTATGTAAGGCTAAGTAATGCAGCATGCATAAAAATTACTACCAACAACTTTTATGAATGATTAAGAGAGTGCAAATATATATATGTCAGTTTATATAAAAACAATAATTGCTCTTCCTCAGGAAGATATACGTGGAGTTTCAAAAATATAAGTTTGATCCAGCTTAAAATGTTTGTAACCACTCATTGTTACCTCATCCCTAATTTACAGAATAAATATAAAAGGCAGTATTTGTACATCTGTTGTCATTTTATATCTTTGAGAAGTTTATGCAGCTTCAGACATAACATGATTATAGTACTCATGAATTCAGTTCTTGAGTCAAAGTACATTTGTATGCTATATGATTCCAATAGACAGATGATCATGTATGCTGTATTTTAGTTTTAGTGATTGCGAACCAATAAGATTAGGTATTTTGTATATAAAATGGTTTTTAGGATTTATTGATTCCCTAATCAGTTAAATTTTGCTAAAATAGAAAGCAAAGTGTTTTATAAGAGCAAAATGGAAATATACGGGCATATTATTTTTTTTCAATTTTATTTTATTTCAATTTCTGATATGTGCATGTAATAACAAAACTTCTTAATTTCCTTCAAAACATAACAGGAATTTTACAAAAGAAAAATGATGCGATTTTTATGTGAGAAAATCACAGTGTAATCATTACTGAATCGCACAACGTCACTTGAATGTTTCCTAAAGATAATATTTAAGACATGTTGTTTACCTGAGATTTTTCACGCAATGTATACTACGACGCGATGCGTTAATTGGGGCGGTGTTCTCATTATGTCAAGGTAATGAGTTAGATTTCTGACTAAATCGTTGATGATCCATTTTCATTAAGAAACACTGTGGCACGTAAAATAGGTCTCGGTCGCTATGCCCTTGAACTGAAATTACTTTACTGCAGTAACTATTTATATTGACTCTGTAAATTAGGGATGAGGTTTCAGTTAGAGTGATGACACACATTTTAAGCTGAATCAGACTTATGTTTTTGAAACACAATGAGTATCTTCCTGAGGTTATACTTCTGAGGCTTGTAGATCAAGTGCTAGATGTTTTCCATTTGAAAATTATATACTATTTTGTGATATTTATGAAAATTTTCTTGAGCTATGTCTACCAAAGAAATTATTGTGGAATAATAATTGATCAAAGTATTTATGATCAGCAAAGTGCGCAAATTGCAGATGATTGACCACAATTACTATAGTAAGTCAATATTTTGACTTAAATACAAATAAAATAAGTGGTTCATTGAACATAAGCAGTTTTTCATCATTTGCTGAAGTTTAACTGCCAAAACAGTAAAATAAACTTTCAAAATGGTTTATTATTATTTTTTATCACTAATTCTTATAAAAAAAATTGTTTATTTACAAAAGACCTGTATATAACTTCTATTATCAATTTTCAATATTTTAAAGATATTTATCAACATATATTTCTGTATATTCTGGGATAAAACTGTTTATAAAAGAAGTTCACTTATGTATTTAACAGGTCTGTATTTCATCTTTATATCAGTTACTCGATGATTTAAATATTTTTCTTAATTTGTTATGAGTTACATAAAGAAACACATAACATGAGTTAATGGAACACGATCTATAATAAACAACAACAATATAATAGGAATTCCTATGGAACAGTATAATTTTTATTTATTGTTCCACATTTATCACAAAGAATGACGAACTACAAATAGGAATATAAAAAAAATAATTAATTTTTTAAGTTATTCTTAATGAATTTCTAAAAATTCTTTTTTTATCATTTTTTTCTTCAGCAAAAAGCATTTTGTGCAAATTACCTTCTGACTTTAAAACAATATGAAATCCTTTTTACATTACTCAATTTACAAGATGCAAATTCTTGTAAATTACCATTCATCACATATTTAAATCTTTCTCGAAGGTGATATTGGTAGGTATATAAATGACATTAAGTATAACGAATGATTGGTCTTGTTAATTGCTTAACCTATGAATTGTTGCATCATGTTAAATTTTTCTAGGAAAAAGACTCCAGTAAACGTTTGAATATCTTAGAGTCACCTTTCGTTAATACAGAATTAGTTGAGTGCTGCAAAACCGTTATCTTAATCTTAATCTTCGGTTGTGAGTAGGTAGCATGACGTTTTAAAAATAATTTTAACATAAAATGAGGTTTAATAATGCACGAATAGGAAAAAATCTACATTTTCTTGAAAGATTTACATTTTAGTAAACTCTTTATATCTGTATAGAGGCACACGCCTACATCTTAAACTTTTATCTGCGTCATAATTTTCTTAAGCATTTAAAATTGAAAATGCTTTTGTAAATTGCAGATTTCCTTAATACACGAATTCTGACTTCAATTTTCAATCTTGTTTGTCATTATCATTCCAAAAATTTAGTGATTATCCCATTTTTAAAGTTAAAGATTCCTATTTTACATAAATTGATTTAAATTAAGTATAACAATATATTTTAAAAATTATATATTTTTCATAGGCTTGATTAATATCAAATACATTTAATGTCTTATTTATAATGATCCATATCATAAAGTGTTTCAAAAATTAAATATTAGATAATGTGACATATTCAGATTGGTGTAAAAGTAGTTTAGCTAATCGAATTTCGATAAATCGCGGTACAAAATTTTCCCATGAAAATTAATCGTACCTATAAAAACATTTGCAAGAGAAAAATTAGTATTTTGCCTGCTGTTGCTTTTATTAATTATGTCTATAAAGAAGAACAACTGTAAAACTATTTTATCAGAACAATACTAATAACTTACTTGCATTGCAAAAATTACTTTGTTTAAAATGATAGTGATAAGTTGAAGAATAATTTAAAGAAGATTACAAAATTTGATAAGACTAAAGATTTGGATTTGGTGTCAGGAAAACTCAGTTGCAAATAAAAGTTTCCTAGAAATCTCAATTTCTGTGATTGAAAGAGTCTTTTTTTGCTCCAGCTTTTTTTCAATAAGCTCCCAATCAGTGACATATGAGTCGACAAAATTTTTTCGACAATAGTTCTTGATTACTAATGACCTTGGAAAATTCTTCAGAAGATAAACATTTTTCAGATAGATAAGACCCACATTTGTTAGTTAAATGTTCGCACAAAGAGTGTGTTTAATATTCTGCCCCATAAACCTTAATTCTAATTGCGTGATAATATGGATTTGTTATATTATCCTCAAGTTATTATGCTTTGAATTTCTCCCTACTCAAAATACTAAAGCATGTGTATCATGATTGCAAAGTCTTCCACATAATTGGTGGAACCCAAATCCGGTCTAGATACAGTGAAGTATGCAGGTGCTAATAGATAATGACATAACGGTACTGAGAACTGAGAAAAAGATATCAATTTAGTTTTACAGGAAACAAATTATAGACAACTATTTTCATGCAAAATGGAACAATTCCTCAAATGGGGATAAAATCAAAGATATGTTTTTACTTTTTCTTTAATCACAATGTCTGATGTCTATGGTTATCTAAATTAAATATCTAAAATTCCTGGTTATGGGTATCTATAGAAAAACAATTTTTATGAAAGAAAAAGTAGAATTTTACAAAAAATGATGGCAAACTTTTTAATTCATGTTGTTGAAATCTCTCTCTAGAATTTATTCTCGCTCTACTATTGAAGACACTATAATGCAGTTTCAAAACTTAACAATGCTGATAGAGCACACGTGAAACACGTTCTTTAATGACTGTAGTGGATTATTTTCATTTTATATGATCATCATAATAACTTCCTGGTAGTCAAAATGTAAATGATTTTTGCTTAATTATTTATATCGAGATATATAAAATTTTTAAACCAAGTTTATTCCAAATCAAATAAATAGAATATTAATGATTTGCATATCATTTTTTTAATTATAAATTTTTTACGGTTAGCTTTGACTTTGCTCAAAAATTTTAAATCATACGTGTGGTACCGTAAAATATAAAAAAATATATTTCTCAGTACTTATGAGTCATACTTTTTATATCATTTATTTCTAGCTCCCTAAAATCTAAAATTTTCTCTAAAATTTTCCCTAAAATTAAAAGCTCCTAAAATTTTCTGTGGCAAATATACTGCAGTTTCATTTTAACGTACACTAAGTTTCAATGATTCAATATATTTAAGAAATTTGTTTTGAAAAATCGTAATAAATTACCAAATTATTATAATTTAAAGAGGGGACATTTGTTTTCAATGTAAACGACGTAAGGGTATCCAATTTGTATAACGCTGAACAAAAGTTTGATAATTTTTTAAAGCAGAATTTTAAATTACGAATGAAACATTTCAGCAAATTATTTCAATATTAAATTATTTTTTATTATTTTCAATATTAAATTATGTTTATAAAAATTATTTTTCTTATGTTCATTAGCATTTCTTACATTTAGAAATTTTGAAATTTAGAGTTTCACGGATAAAATGTCTGCTTTTATTTCTAAAGGCAACTTTTTAGCAAAAAATTTAAATTTCCAAAATGCATTCTGCTTTGTTCAACTACTACAAAAATTATTCCAGTATATTCCAAATATACATGAAAAACGGATAAACAAAATTAAATTATATAATGTAGAATTTTTTTAAGTAAAATACATTTCATGTAGAGTCATATATTACTATACTTTATTTGAAACTAAAATTCATTAAAATAATCAAATGGTTTATATCGAACAAACATGCAAAGTTGATGAAAACAATCGTAATCTTAAACAAGAGCTTAATAATTAAAAGGCTGATTAAAGAAATCTTGGATACATTTTTATGAAATTTTTATTGTAACCAATTACGCTAATTTATTTATTTAATATCAGTAAATGAAACAATTTTACTGTTGAAATGTGATGAAATAAACCAATTTCAATTAATCTTGTAATCATGCATGTTTTTCACAAGCTATTTTCGCACACAACTTTGAGTTTGCTTATCGCAATGCAGTCCTGTTGCACAAATAGCATTATTTGTCGGAACTCAAGGATCTACATTAGGGCCTGTTGGGCTTCCAGGTCTTAATTTAATACTGTAGTTGTAACGATATACAAGACCTTGAACATTATGAAATGGAAAACATTTTTTCCTAATAATATATCAATATTAATTACCAGTTAATGCAAATATGTGTTTTTATATTTTTCATAAAATATATCTTAATGATATTGTCAAATATAATTTAATTTGCCTTTTTCTCCTTATAATCAAACTTTTTAGTTGTTTTCATTCATCTTTAGTTAAAATAGTGCTCAACACTACAATAAAATTTTCACCATAAGCACATAGCAGACTTTAAGAAATTCTATCATATACAGAAAATAGATAAAAATTATATTTTGAAATATTAAAAAAAAAATAATCTTATAACACTAACATCACTTAAAACTGACTTAAAATCCAAAATATATTATATTGAGTATTTAAATGAATGGCAATTAGAATATTTCTTTGCGGAAAAGTAAAGAAATTATAAACTGATATAGAATTAAATAAAATGAGTCAGCAGTTAGTTATGAATTTTTAAATACAATGATCTAACTTATAACTAATAGAATGACTCCAATCAAATGTGTGTGAATTTACACATTTATTTCAAAAAAATCTTGTGGTAAAATATGCAATACAGCAAATTTTTACATAAAGTTTTATATTATAGAGTTAATTTCAACAGCAAGTTTATTTATTAATGACATTAAAAATATTAAAACAATAGATTTTAAAACTGCAATTTTAGATAAATGTAATTTTATATTTAACAATCACAGAAAATCCATTCGTACTTATTTTAGAAGCACATGATTCGCAACAGTTACAAGCTACGTAATCTGTTCTTGAGTTTTCTTTACAATCCACGGAACAATTGACACTACTACAATCGGGCATAGGATTACAGATTACATCTTTGGCTTCCGCCACAAAAACAACAACAGCCACGAGTATCAAATACTTATACATTACTTCAAAAACAGGTATTCCTGGAAGAAAAGGAAAATATTAGTTAGCTTGTTACTTATAGAAATTACAATATATTTGCTTAAGAGATTAACTTGCATAATTTTTATAAAATACACAATAGGTAAATAAAATCGTCGAAATAAAGAATTTCAGTGACTTTGTTAAAGATTCTATACACAATAATTTGTATGTACATAAAATAATGCTTTATAGAACTTTGTTCATTGAAACTAATCAAATTGAATTAATGAAACCAATTGAACTATGTTTAAAGTTTTGACTTAATTTTCAATTTAAGGAAGTTCAATCAAAGGTAGTGCTATTTTTTGGTTACTTTTTATAGTTGAGTGACAGTACAACCCATTTATCAAAAACTATAAAGCATGAATTTTGAATTTGACAGTATTCTTTTTCCCAAACAGCTATCACTATTGTCGTATTAAACTGTGCATAAATATCCATATTTAAAACAATAAAAATCGAAATTTCCTATTTCTATTGTAAAAATGAACTTTTTGGCAATTAACAGAAATTGTACATTTTTCTAACAAGCATGATATCAAATATCGGTATTTCTGATTTTCATGTGTTATACTGCACTAACTAAATAATATATGAAAAATATTTAATTCTATAATTCCAATATTTGCTTAGTTACATATTTAATAATCTGACATTAAACATATAAATAATATGTATATAAACATATCATTATCTATTTATCTACATATATGTATAAATATGTATATATAAATATGAATTTAATTTTCTTATTCAAAAAGCAGACTTAATAAATAATAATATTTTAAAATGAAATGAAGCAAAAAGGATGCAAAAGCCTTACAATAATTAACGTATCAGAATAAAATAACCTATAAATACAATTTGTATTATAATATATATATTTCTAAGTAAGTATATAAAATAGTTTCTTACCTTGAGTTTCTGATATCAATTAGAAAATTGAATATCTTATTAAATGAATGGGTTACTTTTATATAAAAAAATGTTTATTAATACCAGATTTATCAGCAATATTTTATGTCTTTAAAAAATTTCTTAACTTATACGTGCAAAGTTTAGAATTGCATATTCAATTTGTCTTAAAGATAGTCGAATTAGCTAATTTAAGTCCGCCAATTATTATGAGATTTATGTGTAATACTACGAATGTAAATGTCCAATACAATGTTTCTTGCAATTTTTGATTGCTAAATGCGGCAAATGTGAGTTAGGGCTTAGATTGTTTTATGTAATTGCTATTAAAGGGAAGCATTATATATATCTATTTATTCAATGTATCTTGTAAGGTTTGTTAAACATTTTAACATATTCTGTCAACAAAAAAAAGAATTACCTAAAATATTAAATATCAGTATTTCATCAGATTTAATTTAGTAACTATCCAATACATCTCTAGAAAGATATTTTTATTAGATCATTTTAGAATAGTTCAGAGCAATATAAATTATTAGGATGTCATATAAATATCCAAAAATGAGAAGAACGCAATGAGAAATTTTTTTATTGATACAACTCAATTAAACAAGGTGACATTGAACAAGGTGAAAATTAAAACAACATTTTAGATCTAAAAATATAATCATATCTTAGATTTAAATTTTTAATTTTCCCTAAGAAATAATATTTCTTTAGCTAATGCCTTACTTAATTTCCAGGACTTTGTATTTTATACATTAGATTATCAAATGTCATTTTCAATTAATAAATAAAATTACCATTCCTTTGATTAGCTATTTTCAAGATTAGATTTTGATTTTTGAATGTGATTTATAATACAGAAAATATACCATATAAAAAGAATAATATTTTAAAGAGTACCTGATTGTTTTTGCGTTAAAACATGTATAATATATCTAAAAATGTTTTTCAACATCATTACTTATTTAATATATCCCTACATTTAATGTTCTGATATCATATCTTTCATTTTTTAAAGTTCAACTGTTATTTTTGAACATTAACTCACGTGAATATCATTAATAGTTTTTAATCTAATTTTGAACAAATAGTTTGATTAAATCACCTTTTTTTCATAATGATATTTATTTTATCTTAAATTAACTTTAACTTATTTTGCAAGACAATAAATGACAACACTAAATTTTTATAAGTTTACCAATTCTAAAAAATACTTATTATTCATAACAGAATGTTTTTATTTACGATATAATTACGTTAAGTTTATATCTTTGGGAAGAAACGCTAGAAAAAATTTACTTATATTTCCCGTAGAGGTAAATACTTCCAATATACCGAAATCTGTAAATGGTTAACTGATTTTGACCAACCGGAAATGTCATGGGTATAGATAAATATATATGTATAGATTTGAATTTATATTACAAATCAATTACAAATAAATTAAAAAACAAAGTACATTTTTTAGAAAGTTTAGGATAAAAAGTTAAAAGTAAAGTAATTTGGATAACACAAAAGAAGAAAAGGAATTCAAGAAACTAGAAAATTATTATATTATAAAAGAAGAAACTATTTGTAGTAAGAAAAAAATGAAAAATTTTAAAAACAAAGGGAAATAAGTTGTTAATAATGAAATAATTAAAAGGGGATATTAATAACAGGAGAATTACAAAGAATGAAAGCAAAATATGAGAAACTAAACTTGTCTCTTCCTGTCAGAATAAAAGGAGACAAGGGGAAGCAGTTTTGAATTTATTTATATCAAGAATTTACAGAATAAATATATACAAATGAACTGCTCAAGACGCCTCTGAAAGGAAAATAAAATCAGTTAAAATTTAAAAGTAAAATATATACCACATATCTCGGCGTGTTGTAAAAGTATTAGCTTAAAATATTTTTTCTGATTTTATTTACACAAATCACAATATTTTTATAAAATTAAGTTGGTGCAAATAAATGGGATAAAATATTTGCGTAATAATTTTAAGAATAAATGAATGTACTAAATATTTCATCAATGATTATAAAATTTTCAGTTAAAATATGAGTCAAAATTGTAAAACCAATATCTGACACTATTTTAATTGCAAATAAAAAAAAATGCTGATTCATTACTTTCACAGATGTAATGTTGAGTTTTCATTCATTTAGTAAGGTTCTTCAGAAAGATTTAGGAATTTTGATGATTTTTTTTGCTTATTAATGGTTAAAAACTCATAATTTTGGTTATTTATTATCACACATCTCACGAGCTAAATAATTCCATACTTGATGTTACAGCAAGAAACATTGTTTTACAAAAATGATTCAAACTTTTATATTTATAAATGGGGATTAAAATTTGTAAGGTACAAGTAAACCATTTGTTAAAAATAACTAATACATTTTTCCTATAATTATATATCGCTTATATTTTTCATAATATGCAAAATCTTTCGCCACCATCACAGAATTAACACTATTTTAATTAATTAAGAAATGTCTATTTCACGCTCAGAAATAAAGATAACTTTCTGTCCATATCATCCAAATAAAATACGTTTTTTCTCACTAAAAAATAATATTTTCCAAAAGAATCATCTCAGGTTATGATTTTTACTATGTTAATTTCAACCTATTTTCTTTAAGATATTTTATTAGTCTAGATTTTACCTCAATTTATGAAAATTAAGATCTGAAATCTTAAATATTACCTAATAACACTGAATGCGTATGAAATAAATTTAATAGTCTCATTTAATTTTCCAGAAATCGAATTCAAGTTTGGTGTAAGCTTAAAGTTTTGCTTATGGTCAAGAACTATTAATTTAATCTTCCTTCCAGACATTTTGTATTTTTCTTACTTTTTTCGCTTCAAATATTATAATTAACAGTTTTTAAAGTTACAAAAATTTACTTACTTCAAGTTCCAATTTTTGAGATTTTAAAAATCAAAGGATTAGATCTTCTTTAAGTAACACTCTAAATTTTCTCATAAAAACGAATTAAATCTTAATTATCTTTATAAAATTATATTCAAGATAATAAATGTTTCATATTTACTTACTTATATTTAATTTTAAATTAAATTTTATTATTTAGACTGTAAAGTAAGATCAGAGGAAATTTCTCTTGATTTAAATAGGTAAATATATTTAGCTGTAATAATATTATTTAAATATGTGAATAAATTGATACTCCATATAAAATATCAAATAGTGTATAGTTTGGAATTCTGAAAGATCCCTCTTTTTATAGTAGTCGATATATATTTTACGCAGTGAGGAAAACAATCATTGTAATTAGAATTATGTATATAAATTAATTAATATTAGTGATAAACTTATTTCCTATTCATTAATGTTTTTTTTAAATATTACATTAATGAGTAATACACACGCGTTTCTATTAATATAAAACTTTGACAAATTTTAACTAACTCAGCTTAGATGCTTTTGCGAGTTTAGGAAATAATCATAAAAGTTCCATATTACATAAGATAGCAATGCGCCTATCTGATAACATATGAAGTCTAATATTGTAGAGACAGGTGAGATTCTTGTTACAAAAAGTTTTAGTAGGTTATGAAGTAAAATATTTCTTAATGATTGATTTTTGGTTAACAGTTTCCTATCTTAAAAAATGGTTCACAAAAATTTACATATATAAATCTAAATTCTATTTAAATAAAGATTTAACCTAGAGAGAAAACGCCATTATCACGAAGTTATTACCTTATTTTCTGTCATTATGAATAAAAGCAAGCGATTGAGATGCAGTTGCTTTTCTTTAGTGAGGTATTAAAGATGTTCTGAATAAAAAGACGAGCAATTAAATATACTTTAATATAGTTCATCTCCAGACATTTCCTTATTTACATAAGTGAGAAAATAATGCTCTTTAGTTATTAAATACTATGTTCTGCATAAATGTATCTATTTTTTCCGTATATATTTAAGGAATATTTTTCTTTTGCGTTATACATTTTAATTGTTAAAATTAATAGGTTAAATAACATACAGATTTCTTACATTTAAATTAAATTAAATAATTGATATATTGTGCTTATCATTTCCATCTTATGCTTTGAAATAATTTAAATTGTATTTAACCTCAAAACATACAAAGGTAGATTATTTTAGAAAGATGAGACTTATTTTCACAATTTTAAATATGGAATAACTTTTAATATTTTCTTTTTTAACCCTCAAATTATGTTTCAATGAGAATTTTAAAATACAAGGTATA
>JAPDSC010006861.1:944-11820 GCA_026290005.1 Latrodectus geometricus | reverse complement strand
TCTGAACTTTTATACTGAACACACACAACCTAAAATTTTCCAATAAACTTTTTTATTACAAGCCTTACATTTATTCTTTTTTAAATATAGATCACACACACTTCACGATAGCATTTAGAGAATAGTATAGCTATATAAAAAAAAAGAACGGTAAGTATACGTAAAATGGTAAAGAAAAAAAAGAGAAATAAAACGTGTTTGCTAAGCTATCACCAACTCTCTTTTTAACTCTACTATCCTACTCTGCGTAATGGGGCTGTCACACCAATTATTTACACAGGTGCCTTTACTCACCGACGAACAGAGGAATCGAACACCATTTCTGTTCCCTTACTCGAATGGTCCTTCTTCTACCCACCACCACCCCTCGTGCTTTTGAAGGATATCCGAAACGTTTCGTAGGAGTTTGAGTGCGGAAACCCAACACTGTAAGTTGGCGCAAAGTGGTTGGTGCAAGGGAGCGAACTCAGGATCGCTTACGATGAACTATACAGTTTCATTGTGCTCTTCTCTTTCCAACTCATTTTTTTTTACATTATGACGTAAGATTTATTCCCGTTATTTTTCATTGTTTAAAAAATGCTTCCCTTAATCAAATAAACATCATCTGATTGATGAAAATTCAACAAAATGAGCGAGATGGATGTTGCGGATGTGAATGAAATGATTGATGTTTGTTTTTGAAGTCATAGCGATTATGAAAATATGTTTATTCTTAATATTTAATAAATATGTTTGATCGAATTTGTTATTTCTAACAGACATTTTATTACATTTTTATAACAGCTGAGTTGTAAGGTTAAGAGGAAAAATTTGACATATTAATTTGAAAAACTATTTTAAATTCAGAGTTTTTGGAGTTTTTTTGAAAATGCTCTGCATTGAAGAGCTACTATCGAAAATTTAGTTAATGCATTATTATTAGTTATGAATTGAATTATTGTATAAATTAATTAATACCTCAATTTAATTAATGTATAATTAATAATTATATTTTTATTGATATTAATTTACATATTTTATAAGTGCTTGATTAAGCACTAACTTCACATTATGATAAATTAAAAATTTAATAATCAATCATTTAAAATGATGCCTTTTTACGTGTTTAGACACTATAGATAATGTAAAAATATTACGATCATGTATGATATTTTTTACAACTATTTAAATGTTTATAATTTTCAATAAAATGAAAAAAAATATTATTTGCTTAGCATTATTTATATCATTTATTAAAATTGTCGTTTTTTAGTTATTTTTTATATTTAAATATAATGCAAGTTATTTTACTCATAATTATCTAATGCAAACTTTTTTCATGAGTAATTTTTTAAGCATTTTTAGTTCTCATTAAAACTAAGAGTTGCCATTAAAAGAAATTTTATAAAATTGCTTCGTAATATTTAAGGAGCTTATGTAGAATTCATTATGAAGGAAAAAAATTACAGTAAGACTTAAATTGGCCTCTAAGCACACCATTTGAAAATGTTTATTTCAATTGATATAGCATATTTATAATAAATTTATTTAAAGATTTTACAATATATATCATTTTCCACGTTTTTTATTATAAATTGAGGTTTAATAAAAATTTTCATTAAAGCACTTATAATTATCCCAAATTGTTATTTTTTTTATGTTTAAAAACTTAAATAATATTTTAAAGTCATCAGATATATGATCATTCATCTTAATTCAAAATAGTTTATATCAGTGAAACTCTGATTTGCGTTTAACGTTACAACGTTGATCACAAAATTACCAATAATTTAAAACATTTCAATTTTTCTCCTACTAGTATTTTTGCATTTCTCTGCTTAATCATTTTTGATTACTTCTTTTAATATTCTTTAATGAATTTCTTTAAACTTGATATTAATTTTTGCTTGGATTTATTTTAATTTAAGAATAAAATAAATTTTCACCAACTTTTTCAATGTATCACAGGTGTTGGAAGAATTAAAATATCAAACAAAAACCTTAGAATATGAAGTAGAAAAATAATAAAAATAATGTTTTAATTTCTAACTAATAGAAGAAAATATTTCGAAATATTTTTTAATTACAGTTTATGTACAGTAATAGGAGATGATTATTTGCTGAAACCCGTGCAAAAATTCTCACCGACAAGTTTTTCAACACCCGTACTAAGAGATAGATATAGTCTACTATTATCCCCGATATGGTCAAACAATATTTCAAAAGGAACTCAAATATTTTCAGAAGGGTACGCAAACAGAAAAATCAAAATTTTCCAACTATAGTAAGAATAATTCAGTAGACAAAGACTAAATAAATTTAAGAAGATTATATAATGAAGAAAAGGATCAAGGTATTCACTCACGAAGTAAAAAAATACCACATCGCAGGAAAAAATTATCAAAGTTTGATTCTTCTTATATATAAAACAAAAATGAAAAAATAAACTTTTATTGCCCCGTGTACAACAACTGTTGTGATTTAAAACACTAATTAACAAGTATAAGCAAGAAGATGAAGGAAATCAGAATTTTTCAAGTCAGTGTCAAACAGAAATAAAATAAAAGTATAAAATATAAACACTTATAAGCGTTTTTATATAATATCTATTAAAAGTGCTGAGAAAGAAAAAGCAGAATCCGTCATGATCCCTAACAAAAGAAAAGTTTAGAAAGATGAAATATACAGTATTAAGGTTCCTATTTTGCCTGTTAAAAGCAAAAAAAGAAATATCTGGGCTAAAGCCACTTCAAAAGTTGTTTATGACAAAACAAATGATAAGAAAATCCCAGTCCCAATAACTGATTAAAATATTCTGTAGCCAACTGAAAGTAAGTATATTAAACACGTATAATCCAAAAAATCCCTCAAATATAATCCTTTTACATACTATCCTATGAAAAAATCAGAAAATAATTTACAAATTTAATACAAAAAAAATACATCAGACTACCTTACCAAAGTCATTAAATGTAATATTTATCAACCTAACAAAACCATTAAGTGGTCGTAAACTATAAAAATATATAGCTTTAGTGGGTTTGAATAAAATAAATAACATGGAGCTTAATACAACACAACTTTACTGTTATGTTCTAAAATATATCAATGTGCACAAGGGTTGACCATATCATGTATCTAACAAAACTACATTCCATCAATTCAGCAGATGGGACAGCATGGAAATTGCAAACGCACACTGGCAATGGGGGTTCTTCGTAATGTGTCTAAAAGGGGACCATCATTTTGTTATAAAAAAAAGAACTGATATTTATTTGAAATCCCGACATTACACAATTCCTCGGCCGAGATTCACAGTTGATTACAATATTTCAAATACTTCTGTCATTGAAATAGATTCAAGAGTACCCGAAATCATGGTCGAAGATATCCTGTTACTCGTAGAACTGTTCGTGAATACATTTTCTATCTTGCAAATAACTTCATTTCTAGATTTAGGTTTTATGACATAGCTGTACGATCTATTAAGGCCACGCTAGTAATTTATCTGTTCAGCTGTTATTAATACAAGGCGCCTAAAATACAACATAGTAATCCATAGAACAGTTCTAAATCCATCTGTTCTATTTTCGATAGACAGTCATTGTATCCCTAGCGATAACAATAGCAATTATGCGATATGATAACAATTTAACCATATCAAAACTTTAAGAATTTCTCCTTCTGATTTGAGATTTTATTATAACTATTCATCAAATAAAAACATTTAAATCCAATTTATGTAACAGAAAGTTGTTTTAGAGTCAATTTAAACATTACATATGTGACTATTACCACTTATTTTACATTAATACGTTAAAAAATCTATTATTTGGTCTTCCTATCTTTACATCGTGTAAAATTCACTTGTTTAACTTTTCTTTAATGGCAGGCAGTGTATATTCCAATTAGCTACTCTTAGACTTAAATTATGTATTTGAATTATTTCCAACAATATCCAACCGTATATTTATTTCTCAAATGAAAAAAAAACTGAGGTTAATGTAAGAACCAGCTTTAACATGTACATCAATAATAATACAATCAATCATTGGGTGGGGGCAACATTAACTTTGTTCTATGAAAGAGGAGAAATACAATAGATCAAATTTCGTTTAAATAATTCAAATTTCAAGCGGCCAATCGACACTGACTGATCCACCTATTCATGATAAAAAACATTTATATAAAATATTTCAAAATTCATACAAAATTTATTTACGAGGGAATGCTATTCAAAAAGCTAATAACCAATTAACGATGCAAGGAAGGAAAAGAAATATATTTAATTATGTCAAGTTATTAAAAATAATCTCCAAATACTGTTCTAACAAAAACATTTTACATGAAAAGAAAAATTTCAAATCTACGTTTATTCATAAATGAAAATTTTAATCAATAAGCATTTAAATTACAAGGGACTGGAATACGCTAAAATGTATAATGAATCTATAATTGCCTCGGGGACAATGTGACCGGGCTGGAAAGTTGTCTATCGAGCAAGCTGAAGCATATAAAATATGTTATAGTTATAATTCTTTCAAGTGAAATGATACTTCTTGGGAGACAGACCAAGCCTGGTGGCCTACTACTTGGTACTTGCTTTTATGTTAAGAATACCCACCCACTTTCGTGGTCAAATTTTTAGGCCCACTAGATGCCCACTATATAAATATACTGTCAACTTTGCGATCATAACACCAAAAAAGGAAAATATTCTTAACGGCCGAGCATTAAAAAAAACTATTATTGCCTTAAAAGCGAAAACACATTGTAAAATTGTAATACAGTTTTAAATTTCTGAAATATTCTTCAAATCTAGAAACTTGTAATCAGTTTTTAAATTGAATCTGTCTAATTTCAAATCTAATTGTCGAAATCTTCTGATTTCAAAATTTCAAAATAATACTTTAAGAATCTATCAGATGATATTTAAATGTTCTGTAAGAAAAATATAATGAAATTACCGATAAAGCATAATATGGTCCATAAAGCAAATGATAAATTTAAATAAAAAATCTGTAAATTAACATCAGAATATAATTTAAATTTACATATATGTGATTATTTAGTACCTATTATTTTATTAATCTGCACTATTTGACATTCATTACGATATTTCTTATTGTTTAAACAGGTACAAAAACATGGCTTTTACAAACTATTTTTCATTAATTTAATGAAATAATACTGGCATTAATTTAACTACAAAAAAAATATCTGATATTTAAAAAAGCTATAAAAGATTTTCCTCCCACACAAACATTCCAAAACAGAATTTTTCTTCATTTACTTCAATTTTCACTATCAATGAAACTTTATACGTGAATAAATTCGAAAAATATTTTGATCTATACAATGAATAAAATTTTATACGTGAATAAACTTGAAAAACATTTCAACACTCCTCATCTCGAGCATTTAAGAGCTCATATGTAAATGCATAAATGTACTGACAATGCTTGCAGCAAGAATAAAATTTCTACATGTCATTTAATTTGTTCCCGATGAAGTAAAAAATTTCTACATAGAGTAAGAGCCAAATGCAACCTCTGAACGAATCGAACCACGTGAACCGAATGCACGAGAGAACAAGACAAAAGTTTTCTGCAAGATTTTAATTGGAATGGACAGATCGGGATCTTCAACAACAAAACAATTCAGTTGCACTGTAGTGGATGATGCTTGGCCCAAGCACTTCCTGTCACGTTGTTCCGACATTGGAGGAAAGATTAAAATTCAAAACAGAACTCTGAAAAATTCACTGCAGCTGTCTCATTAATATTTATGAGGGGGGACACCTTTCATTTTTAGTTGGGGGAAGGGGTTAATGTGTCTGAAAATGAGGTTTTCGCTAATTAACGGCCTGGAGGTCAAATGTGAAAATGCTTTGGTTACCAGGCAACCGTAGACCTGTCAGGAAGTTAAAAGTTGGACGTAAATATCCTCGGTAAGAAGGCGAAGTTCTGGATGCGTTCAATGCCTGAGAAATATTTTAACCCCTTAGGAGTAAGAGATTGAATTGATAAGTTTTGTAAAAGTTTTAGTATGAGCAAACAAAGTTTTTAAATATCTTTTCGCACTAATAAGGTTCAATTTACTTGGAGATATTTATTTTATTTGGAAGAAATGTAGCGCTGATTATTGGTTTTATTCAAATTAAAGCATTTATAACTGAACATTTATAATTGATTAAAATTTATGTTGGAATTTTGTTTGAATACTATAACAATTATATATAGAATACCTGTGTGAAAAACAGTGGATATTATATGTGCAAAGCTCAGGAATGCAAAATATATAATCATAATTAGGAAATCAGTTTTAATTCATTCTAAAATTAAGTATTTAATAAATTGAAATGATTAAACATGACAAACATTTTATTTAAATTTAATTAGACGTTAAAATGATATATCAACGTTATGAATAAAACAATGTATATTTTAATGAAATTTAAAACGTCTAATTAAATTATCAATTAATCAATTGAAATTTAATATTTAAAAATAACAAGTTTTCCTAAATATACATATGGATGTAATGAAATTATGTCACGATTTTTAATATTTAAAAAGATGAAAAAAATTTATTGCAGAAATGCATTTCTATTTATACTTATTGAAAAATATATCTTATAATATCATAATGTGTAATTTATTAAATGAAATATAAAATATTTTTTAAATTATGTTGGTTTTCTATTAAAATTGAAGTTCATATTTTAGAACTGAAGTTTCCTGTAAACTGCAAACAAATTTACAATATATTTTTCCTTTAATAGAAACATATTTATTTAGAAATGAAACACATGCTTGTAATTTTAAATATAACAAAATAAAACTTATTAGTCATAGCATAATATAAGTGGAGGTATTATATTTCTTTAGCAAATTTTGTGCTTTTTAGAAAAGTTCTATGCAAAATCATGATCTTCAAATAAATAAGAAAATCTATACATAAAAAGACTATAGTCATAAAGAAATCAAATGACGTTTAAAACCCTAGCATTCATCCACTAATTCAATTTTATTAACTTTCATATCTAGGAATTATAAGTTTGATTTATTTTTTTTATCCATAAACATAATAAATGCTTGCCATAAAGGCGTCCTCAAAAATATATATGCTTTCAAAAATCGAATATTTTCCAGGAAAAAAACTTGGCATTTTAAAAGTCAAGTAGCTACCATCCAAACAGACTTTTTGGTGCCATTTTGCTTCTATACAGAGGCGAGGTTTTCATGGATTGCACAGTGCTTTTCTCCTGAATTCTCTTAAAGTGCAGGGGTGGTTCTTGGGATCATCTCAAGTAGGTAGTTTTAAGAAGTGCGTCTTCTTCACTCATGGCTTCTGCCTCCCCAAATTGCTTTATCTTTCAAGTGGCCACTCAAATCATACGCTATGAGGCTTTTGCAACTGGCATTTATATTTTTGGTCGTCGAAGAACCCGTTGGGGGAAGCTGCAATGCTTTTCTTACCATTTTCTTCTTGCATTTATTTGTTTATTTTATGATTTCCCATCATTACATCTCGCTTTATATTGCGCCCAAAAGTATCTGAAAAGAACCCATGATTTTGTTTTAGCTTTAATTTTATTATTTTTTTTTTACGACAGTGAAGTTGTTTGTATTATAGGTATGTGGGATGTATAATTATTCAGGTATACAGAGACCCTACGTACTTCAGGGTTTCTATTTATTTTAAATGCAAGAACTGTGTTAAAAAAATTAATTTCGTGTCTTTAGGCAATAAAAGTTATTGATAAATGTGTTTTAAGGAACTAAAGAAAAAATTAATTCCGGAAGGATATTATTTAATGTGTTTCATTCGCAGTTTGTAACTTATTACTTCATATTCTGTTAAAAACGTTGAATGAAATTAAAAATTTCAACATACTGAATCTAATTTTTTAATATAGTTTTAAGTTTAATCTAATAAATCATTCAGATTAATCACCTAGATATATTGAGAAAAATCCTTTAGCAAATGTTATTATAAGTATTTATTTTTATGCTCGAAATATAATATTTACAAAATTATTTCTTAACAAATATCCAATCTTATTTTTTTGAAAATTCACTTACTTTCTTTTTTATGTGATACAAGTCATTTCTCTCTCATCAGTTTAAACACTCTTTTTAAATTATAAATTAATTAAAAAATAATTTTAACTCATTCATTCTTTTATTAAAGAAATCTTTGACTCGGAAACGTTATTTTTATAAATATTTTCTGAATACGTTTTAAATGGACAAGAGAGTGATTTCTATAACTTTTTATACACCCTGCCACAATGCTCAATGTTAGTATCAATTTTTATATGTGCAAAACATTCATCAATCGATTAAAAAGTTGAAATTAAAATTTTGGAGAATGGTTCGATAGTGGTAATTTGGTTATAAAGAGCATCGTTTACATTTTCGAAAAGTATCGAGTTCTATTCCCGACCTAACCGTAGATGTACGTGCTCACTAATAATGGCTAGGGCACTAATAATGGCTCAGTGTTTTCGTCAGAAGTACCATTTGAAATGATACTTCTGACGGTGGCAGACCAACTCTTGGTGATTTTCAAATTAGTTCTTGCTTCAAAATTTCAATGACGCAACCTTCTTCAGGGTGATGATAACACACTCACTGGAGGCTTCCGTACTACATAAGTTGCTATCATTCCCTTGCTATATTGAAGAGCCAAAAATATGTAGCAGGGTGTAATCTCCTAAGTGACCAGGTATTAAAGAAAGGAAAAAAATATTAAGCCATTAAAGGTTTCAAGTAAAGTTACAAATTTAAACCTCTATACTATTTTTATTTTTAAAATGTTAGACAAAATTTTTTGGTAAGAAAATGGCGATAGATAATTCTCTTATTCAAAAGTAGAAGTTAATTATAATCTGAGATATTCAAATTTTATTTAAATTTAACATTTCGAAATTTTATAAAGCACATTATGTGCATTTAATTATTGCAGAACATAAATTTTTGAAACCTTAAATTAAAGTGATTTTATTTATTAGAAAATTTTTATTGTTTAGTTTCACAGAATTGTGCATCATAAAGATAGACAAATTTTTAAAATACTTTTGCAATCAAAATTTACATTTCAACCCATTTAGTAAACTAAGGGTTGAAAGACAAATTGGGATTTAATAAAAGTCCTAAGAAACTTTATTTTTGAAATAATTTTCTAATTTCCTTTAAATGCTGCCTTTTGTTTGCAAATAATATTGTTAGTGCAAAATGGTATAACTTTGTAAAACTTTACATAAAATAATAACGTGTAATTTTGTGACTTTTTAAACGAAAAAGCTATCATATTTACAACGAAAAATTAACATTTAGTTCATGTCTTATTCTTTCTAGTAAATAATAATTATAAATTATATTGAAACAAAAAAAATGATATCTTAAAATTACCCCCTTTACTGGCTGAATATCATCTTTAATTTTTTTAAAATATTAGTAAAACAGTTAAATACAAAAATAATCATGGAATAAAACACTATTATATAAAACACTAATCATATAATATTTAGATGCATTAAAACCTAATAATTTCTTTTTTCTGACAATAATTTGTTAGTTTTGTATTCCTTTTCTTAAATTTTTTACCAGAAAATCTTTTTAAAACTATATTATTCTACAGAAAAATGTTTTCATGTATACAAATCAATAATATTTATTTAGAAATTATTTTTTGTAAACATTAGTTTGAAATATAATACAAATTATTTATCAGCAATTATAGAGTCTTAAAAAGTTCTAATTTCAAGGTTTATGAATCTCTATTAAGGATAATTCAAGTTAGTGAACTAAGCATATTTAGTTCAGACTATCTTTATCAAAAGTACTTGGAATCAATTATAATTCGAAAATTTGAGAACTCTTTTATCTCGAAAATTGATGGCTGTATAGAATTTTCTGTACCAGTTCTCCGGTAAAACTTATTCCGAGAATTCATAAGCAGAACCAGGAATGTTTGGCTTCGTCTTTTAATTAAAAGATGATCCGGTGAAAGGGCCATTCGGCAGGATTCGACTTTAGAAGATTTAGAGATTTTCTGTCAGGATTAAACTTTGAATTATTTAAGAAGTCGATATCTATAATTATAGTTAATGTAAATGCTTCTCAGAAATCGTTCAATCATTTGCTAATTTAAATACGAATAGCATGCACATAAATCATTCATGAACTGAAATGAAATGTTTCAGTGTATAAAACATTTTATATTACAGTACAAATTATATACCGTTATTAATTTGCTTAAATATTCAAAAGTGGAATTCGAATTATTTTCAAGAAATATGCATTACTTTTTATAGTAAATGATTTGAATATTTTTATAGTAATTTTATTATTTTTATATTATTTTAAAAATTCTAAACTTATTACTTCTCTACTTAATTACTTTATTGTACATATATTAATTACAAGAATATTTTTCTTCAAATATATTGGATTTGAAATCGAAATATTGTTGAACAATAATTATAAAAACTTTTTTATAAGACGTGACTGAACTAATTGTTGAATGGTTAGTGTCTGGTTTTTGGTTTCATAATTTGTGGGTTTGATCACCTCTTTGAGCAAAGATGTTTGGAGTTAATTTTAAATTGTGATCCCCGATCCAGTTAGACATTTGATGGAAAAGACCACAGATTGCTTACCAAATCAAATTCGGAACTAGTCATTGGATTATTTAACGTTTATCTCATTAAACAAGAAAAAAACTCATATATTATATTAAAATAAATTTAGAATCAAAGTTCTTTTAATTACTCCAAAACCAATATTTCTTATTTTATCAATGTTTTAATTAGCATAAATAAAATAAGAAATTTTTACGTGATCACTGCGAAAAATATTTAAATTAATAATATATAATAAAAAAA
>JAPDSC010006859.1:25306-37909 GCA_026290005.1 Latrodectus geometricus | reverse complement strand
AGTTAGAGCAATGATTGCCAAACATATTATGTTTTTGAGCTACCATACCGTTTTTAAATTCTACTGTGGGCTGCCAACCAATGAGCTAACAATTGTTGTATGAGTTAGAGCAATGATTGCCAAACATATTATGTTTTTGAGCTACCATACCGTTTTTAAATTCTACTGTGGGCTGCCAACCAATGAGCTAACAATTGTTTTAATCAATTCTAAACTTGTTTATTGGCTATAAACTTACATTTCTAATAAAAATGAAATATGTTTTAATTAAATTGTACATACACAAAGAAAAAAAAATTAAGTTATATATAAAAAAATGAAGAGTTAATAATAAATAACAAGTATATAATAACACAGATCTTATTTATCAGATTATAAAATTTTAATAAGAAGTATTTTTGTCAACACCTTTCTTAAAGTAAAGAGATAAAGAACTGACTACCATTAGGATAAAGTTGTTCAAGTGCTTGTTCAGCAGTGAATCTGTTTCTGCACTTATATTTAATAAATCTCAATCTTGGATAAGGGATTCTCACACAGATGTGAAGATATAAATGTTGTCTTCAGTTTAAAATAAATATGGACAGACATTGGACATTTTTCTTTAAAAATAAGAAAGAAAAATTTATTTCAGAGCTTCAGGAAAGCAATTTTAAGGATAAATTGCTTTGAAAATCAATCAGTTTCAACTCTACTGGAATACTTTAAGCCTTAAAATCAAAATTCTTTATTACATAAGTATAGAATTCTCAAATATCAATCTCTATAGAGAGTGATCTAACTAACTGTGTAACAAATGAAATCCTTTTGAAACCTTGAGAGTGATTGCGGAATTCACTTCACAAATTTGGATTACAATTTCAATGTACTGTTTTATGTTGTTATACATGGTTGTGAAATAAGTTCAACGTATTGTTGAATCAAAGTTAACCTACAGTGGAACGATCTACAGAATAGCTTGCCATCAATGGTTGATCGTTGGTTTAAAGAAATATCTCATTATTATCGAATATGAGATACAGTGGCTTTCAAATTGACAGTTTAACACAGTGCTGCTATTTTACTATTTTCGATTATGACTCTGTCACCTAACTGTGGTTCAAAATTGTGAGGCTCTTGGTGATAGGTGAGTTTCCAGCCCCTATAATCTTCAAGTACAGCCCGGGGCTCGCCTGAACAGATGTACGTGTATGTATCGTCGGTTGAGTTACAGTTTGTCATTAATGTGTGCACGTAATATATTTATAAGAATTTCAGACCACAAGAAACAAATTACATAATATTACAGTGATCTACCTTTGTAGACGAGCTTGTACATATTCTAAATACCTTATTCCCATACTTTAGCTTGATGAAGTTGGTAGAATTAAGCTTCTCTCACTCCTGGCTCCAAATGAGGACATTCTTGGTAATAGAATCATGCTCATCTATTGTTTGAAGCCTTTAGCTTTTAAGATTTAGAAGTTGGAGTGATAAATCTGTTATTAAGATGAAGCAATGATAAATGATGATTTCTAAATATGATCACAATTTTAGCATGTTTTAAAACTAATTTAAATGATTTCTTTCATAATATGAATTTTGAGCAGAGAAGGTTGTGCGTTGAAAAATTTAATAAGAAAACTAGAAATTGGCAAAGAATCGTTAAGGTAACAATTAACAAAACTCAGCGGCATGACATCTCCCCATCGGGGCCAAGGCCTACAATGCTCATATTTGTTTTCTTGACCCAGAACATTACGTTGTGAAGCATATGTCCCAGTTAGGTGGTTACCCCAACATGAAACCCCCTAGTGTTTACTTATCATGACTGCTTGGTACTTAATTTTATCGACCTACTGAAGGAGTGAAAGACACAGCTAGAGGATCGAACTTCAGACTTGTGCCTTGGAATCCTGAAGCGCTACCACTATACAAATGGGCTTCCTTAAAGTAATAGTGGAAAATCAGTAGAAGAACCCAAGTTCTAGAAGTTAATAATTGATGGTATGTGATTGGTAAATATTGGAAATATATTACGTTTTAAATTATTTCTTCTTTCGGTGTGAAAATAATATAGAAAGATTCAAAAGTATCTCCAGAGAATTTTACATTATTACCATTTTACAATATACAAATATTATTTTTCTATAAACTACATATTCAACTATATTTATTATTTTTTATAAAACAATCATTATATATGCTTACCCCTTTTTTGAACTCAAGTCTATTTACTTAAATTGTTGAAGAAGGCAATTTGAACTCGCATGAAAAAATATTAAACAATTTCATGTGCTAGTACAGGACTTGTTTGATGAGCTAGTGATACATTTATTTATACATGAAATAGTGTTTTGAAACAATAGTAAACAACTCTTTTACCAAATTATTAAATAAAATATTGGCAACGAAGCCTTTCATAGTTTATTACCAAAGTATAAATAGTAATTCTATTTTCCATTTAATAATGACATTGCCATTCACTCAATTAAAAGTATTCTGAACTATTCGCGTAAAAAGTAGCCAATTTTTATTAATTTTTTAAATTTTAATTAGTTTGCATGCTTTTTAAAACCATTAAATGAAAATTCTTAATGAATCAAAGTTTAATTATTCTATTTCTTTAACCAGTTAACTTTTTTGTTTTCAAAATATTTCCTTTAAAAATGATTGAAATCTGATTGATTTGGGCGTACATTATCAGCAGGTAATGAGTTGGAATCCCGACTTAACTAAATATCCGTCATGTTCAAGTAAAGGTGGTTGGTGCACGTTAAGAATGTTGTAGGTGCAATGTCTTCCAAGTGAAACGATACATCTGGGGTTTACAAGTCGATTTTTGGTGAGTGTCTGCTTGGTCTCTGCTCACGTGTTGCAGATTATGCTGGTGCAACAATCAGAATTATTTTTTTTATTTGAAATTTCCCTATTACTGATTAATTTTAGAAAAGTATAATAATTATTAATGTTTAAAAAAACATTTTAAGTGCAGCATAATAAGGATTTTATAAAATTGTATTTCACATACGTTTAAAAACGTTTTATTATATAAAGTCTCACTGAAAATTTGTTTTACGTAAATACGTTTCATAAAACATAATCTAAAAGTAAAGAGGTTTTATAATACATGCAAATAATTATACAGCATATTTTTTATTCCGTTGTAAATTATTTGACGAAGCAAAAGAATTTAGAAACACTGAATACGTTTTCACAAGCCAACTATATAAGACTACTTATAAAATTTTCGATGCATTGTTACTGATAATTTATGATAAAATAATAAAGCACGTTTTAATTACTTGGATTATTTGCGAAATGAAAACGTAAACGCAAATATTAAAAAACAGAGATATTACTGAAATATATATATATATATATGCTTAATTTAAATTATGATATATTCAATTTTACATGATATTATAGAATTTTTAACATACCCATTTTAAATAAACTTTCAAATAAAAAAAAATTCTAATTTGTAGCTTTATTTACTTTGACTTATAGAGGGTGTAATAATGTTAGCATTCATTAAATATTTAAAATAAATAAAAATGTAATTTGATATTAATTTTAGAAGCTTGACAAGAATGAGTATTTTCTTTATAAGTAGATTGTAATTGATTGAAATAAAAATTTCAGTCGAAATTGAAATAACAGAAAATAACCACAGAATATTTTATTTAAATTGTTTACTTACAATAAGACAATAAGATAAGTAACATTTCATTTCAATTGTGGAGCAAATAAAGAAAACGGAAATAAAGTATTCTTAATTTTTAAGCTTATACTATCATACTTTCAAAAAAATATTTTTAGAAATTTAATATCAGAATTCATACAGTTAAAAAATTTTATTATAGCATCTATAGTTTGCACTACTATTTCTGTGCAGATATCTTATTCTGCTTTGAACAAAATGATTTTAATATTTATTCAGTAATAATCATTGTAAAACAGAAAAACAGTGTTTTTAAAATCAGTTCTCATAAAATATCTCTGTAAGATAAAAATCATAAAATAACAAATAAATTTTGAAATTGAATCTTTTGAAGATTTCATCATTCTAAATACACCCTTTAGAACATCATTATTTTTATCCTTAAAATAAATTATCTTCTAATGCATTTAGATTAACTATTGTTATCTATAATATATTAAGAATCAAATATTGTTTCATTCATTTAAATTTTCTGTGTGTCTTTAATCAAGCTCATCAATATCATGAAATACCAAATTTTTTTCATTTCTTTTTACCTAAAGCATACTTTAGAACATTTATTAGAGCTTAGGTAACAATAATATGTAAAAAAAAATAGTGTGAATTCGTATGGGTTACTGATAAAAAGCAATTTTTTTCAAATTATTGAAATTCCTAAAAAAACAAATGTTAAGAAAATATTTTATTTCCTTCTGATCTTTCTTTAGTAAGTGACAATAAAAAGGTAATCTATTAATATTTTTCGATAAAGAGAGAAAGTCACTGTAAATGACGATTTCGAATTATACTTTGGAAGCATTTCTTATTTCAAACATTCGAAATAGTCAAAAGGAAACAAATTTTTATATAAGTTAAATTTAATATAAATTTAGAAGGTGTTGAATTACCTTTTGAGATAAAAACTTTTCTCTTATACTTTTATCTCTGAAAAAAGCGATCTCGAATGACAACTTTTGCCATGCACATAAAACTTTTTTTATTCTTTTTTTTTTTAAGCCTGGCAGTGAAAAGGCCTACCTAGGCTGATAAGGATCGTTGGTGGATGCGGGGCCTCCCTTTCTACAAATCCGATGGGAGGCCCAGAGATGAGAAGACATTCGACAGTTAATGGAGGTGGTGGTTCCAAAATCCTGACCGCACATTTCCCAAGCACCTAGGAGGGTGAAGATCAATAATAATCAGTCCAAGTAATAATAAAAAGCCAGAGAGATCCTGGACCCTGGACACAATGGTTGGCGATCACTATCTTCAGGATCTTCTCTTTCTGTGGGAGCCCAGCAGATGGCGACTGAAGTTTTATCTCTGCCAGGGATCGAAGGGTGGCTGGGTTCTACAATGGAGGCCACGAGCCCAACAGGTCGGCCACTTCCTGAGAATTTTTTTTCGGGGGATCCCAGGAACCAAATGGGAACATTTGGGCCCTTTTAGTGAGCAAATTGATGATTTTGGCATTTTTCTGAATGGTTTGTGTGCCTTGCTAAGAGAACAAACTCTCGTGGTTCGGGTATTGAATGACGTCGCCGACCCGATCGTCCCTCTTCATTTGGTGAGTTTCTGTTGTTGAATTGAAGCAATTTGTCCACCGCTTCCGGTGCTTTATTTGAATTGGAAAAATGTGTCGATTCCAGTAGGACTGATTGAATTTGTTCTCATTTCACGGTAGCTCAAATTTTCGTTGCTTTTAATCAGTAGCAGGCTAATTCTTGTTAAAATTTATTGTATCATTGTTTTCTGTACTAATATCAGAATATATATAATGAATAAGAAGTCATCCAATACGAAGAATATGCTGCCAATATTAATGAAATTCAAGTAATATAAATTAATATATCAAGCTTATTTCCTACAAAAAATACCTATAGGATACAGTAATAAAGAAGAATGAATTTCGAATTGAATGATTGTATATTGCAGTTATAACCACGAATTTTCTTGTTTCCATGTTTTTCATTTTTCTTTTTATAACTATTTATTTTCAGAAATCCAGACTTCTTAATAAAATTTCCTTTATAACTGACGATTTTATAATGAGTATCAAACTTTTATATCACTTTTAATGTTAAAAACAGCCGCCCAACCTGTCTAGTGTTTAGCGTAACTGATTACGAATTGGGAAGACCTGGGTTCGAATTCCGGCTCGGGCATGGATGTACTTTCTCTTTCTCTCTCTGTGTTTCTTGTCCTTTCCTCAGATGATGGCTGAATGTGGCCAGCCCTATAAACGGTTTTGTGGTGGTGTGGCGTGGGCGATGCTACTCGTACCTCCTTGACTTGGTTCACAGGTGCCCACCGGGTAACGATAAAATGAGTAGCAGTTTGCGGCTAATGTACTATACTTGCTCAAGGGAGCCCGCCATTAGAAAAAAAAAATATATTAAAAGCATTTTTTAATGAAAAGTAAAAATAATAAGGTTCTTCTGTAGTAAACCTATATTACTAAATAGGGTTATTCATCAAAAGTAAACATCGTAGAACTTTCGCAGTTTCCTAGAGTAAGAGTTTTGGTAAAGCATCAAAGTGATTTTGAAGTGTAGGATTTTCCTGTAAAAATTTTTTCAAATATCGATTTTTTTTTCATACAGTAAGCAACTTTTATAAGCTTCAATAAGCATATCATTCATATTAATAAATTATGAAACATTTCTATTTGCATCTTTTAGTATAAATTTTCTAGGTTTGATCTTAGCTATTGCTGAACAATGACAACTGATGCTGCATTTCCGTTGTTTGTATGTACATTTATAGGAATGCAAGAATGCTTCAGAGTATTTTCGTCTTTTCTTTCTTGCGATACTTTAACATGAATTATTAAAAATCTTTCTGAAAACAAGCTCAGTAAATAACATTTCTTTATATATATATCAAACCTTGCAACAGATTTTACTATCTAGCTGCCTTTATGTTCTGTAAAATATGTTTCATTAAATACAGAACCTTAAAAATATGATTTGTTTCAATATAACTATATTTGCACTGTTTAATAAAATGCAACATTTTTCATTTGTAGTTATTACAGTAAGGCAAACACACATCACCTTCGTGAACTGAGAAACGCAGATGCGACATGATTTACATTTACATGTAAACTAATAAATCTCGTAACATCAAAAATATAAAATAAAAAATCTTTTTATAAAATAGTCCTAAACATGTATGTCTTATAATCATTAATAAAACTTAATTTGTTCACAATAAATGTTTATGAAATTCAAGAAAAAATATGCAAATGATTTCACGTATTTCGAGTAATGGCAACAGAATCTGAGCATTCAAGCCATATTTTGTATACCTTGCGCATCATATTAATGATCTCAAGTCTGGAAGCGAAACCTGATGTGCAAATAATTGCCACTGTTTTCCCTTCTTCCAATGAATCTAAGATAAAATTTAAATCTAAGTTTCAAGTTCTCAAAATAAAATTCCCGCTGTGTGAAATTGTTATCAGATCATACATATTTCAAGACTGCAAGAACTTTGAGGTAAATTTTTTCAGAGTATCCTTAGTTGTTAATTTTGAAATATGCGTAACTTTAAATCTTTTTTACTGACATAAGTATTTCCTAAGTACATTTAAAGCGAATTTAAGTATTTCTTAAAATTATAAGCCATTGTCATTGAAATTGATATTGAAGATAAAGCTATCTGCAGAAAAATATTTGATCGTTTTGCCCAAAGTAGGCCAACTGATTTCTAGACTTCGAGAACTTTTTTTGAATTCCAAGGCAAAATCTAGGTGACACTAGTTCACTTGTTATTAAATTTTTAATTTCTGCTAAGATTTGGAGGTAAAAATATAATTATAAATTAAAATCTCTCAATGTTTTGAATAAAATCCGATAATGTAAAAGTACTTTTACCTATAAACACAAATATTTTAAACTGACTCAGTATACTCTTAAAATATTTTAAACTTTCCGATGAACATCACAATATCTCAACTTGGAATTTAACAGTATAGAAAAGTTTACAACATCAAAAATTCACATGATAAAAACGAATATTCTGAATGGGAACATTTATTAATTTTGTTTATTAAAGAAAATATTAAAAGTATTAAAGAAAAATATCATGCAATTCAAAAGCTAGAAAAAATAAACTTTCTACTTAAAATTACAATATTTCCTTTTTATCTCATTTTATTTATTTTAAAGCAGTAGCTTTTAGTTTAATTTTCGTAGAAATAAAATATTAATTAATGTTATGCAGAGCGATAGTAATCATAATAAAGAAGATAATAAATAGTATAACAGCATGTTTATTCTTCAGTGAGACCTGTAATATCATTAAAGAAATAGCATTTAAAAAGAAATCATTAGCATTTATTTTTTGTTTTTCTTTTCCATACACACATTCAATTAGTGAATATAAATCTAATTATGGCGAAATACAATCTTTTGTTTATCTTCGTTGTTAATTAGTTTTTTTCTGATTGAATAAATTGCATATTTCTAGAAAATTTAATTCAAATGTTTTGTTAATAAATTATAAATTCAGTTAATCTAATTAGGTGGATTCATAATTTTTTTTATTTATCTGACAATTTTATGGTTTCTTTTTTTCTTTTAATGTATAAAGAGAAAAATCTATTGTTTTTATTGATAAAAAATATCCACAGAATTTAAGTATTACACTTTTGTTAAACATATGTTTTTTTCATTAGTTACACCATCTTGTCATATCATCTCCATTTCATTTTTTTTATATTTTGTTACTTAAGAATTCAGTAGTGAACTCAGAAACAAAATATAAAAAAAAATTGATTCTATGTATTTATCAATATTAATGATCTAAATAAGCGATTCATTGTTCTTGTTAGTAATTGCCAATGAAATATTCAATACTAAAGATGTTAAAGTACATTCAGTATAATATAGAAGATAAAACTGTATACAATAAAATATTGATGCATAAGATTTTTTAATAGGATTCTATATAATATACATAAAGAGAACTTTTGTCTTAAAAGTTTTGATCTATCTTTGCAGAATTTTTTACATAAATCTATCTTTAAGATATGAATTATATATGTTCCTTTTAAAAATAGGGAAAATAATATTTTATTCAAAGCATGTGATTGATTTTTATACCTTTAAAAAATTTGGGTCATGCCAAACTTTTGGTAAGCCATGTCGTGAAAGAACACTTATCAATGGAATTTTTATAATTTTTCATGAAAATTATTTTAAATGTGTTGTTAAAACACACAGTTTTCTTTCTTTCTTTCTTTCTTCTTTCTTCTTTCTTCTTCTTTTTTTTTTTTTTTTTTTTTTTTTTTTTTTGCTTTTACAAATTTTAAAACGCTATAATTGCTCTCAGGAAAAAAACTTTTTAAATCTATTTAGTAATAGGGGGTTATTTATCATTAGAATACATTAGTTATGTATCATTAGAAAATTACATTTAATTTTTACTTTAAAGACGTTATAAAAAATATTGAGGATTAATATCAAGCGATATTTACTTTCTAATGATTTTTATTGTAGTTAATAGCCTTTATTAGTTTTGCAATGTATTGATAAAATAAACTGTTACTGTGGCCATGTAATCAATTCAAATTTTGGGAATTTTTGGTATACTTTGAAAATTTACGATTTCAAACCAAGATTTAAAAGGACATTTGAATATAAAATTAAGCATCAGAGAGAGATAACAATATAAAAAGTATCATATCAAAATGTATTGCTTCACGAATTTATTGCAATTAACACTTACAAATATTAGGTTTTAAGAAATAAGCAAAAAAAATCTCTTTATGTTAATTTAATTTCTGAAGTGATTTTCATAAAAGTATTACGTTTTTTAAACTTGTTTTATAACTATTATTTTCATAATATACACCTTATTTTAATATTATTCAACAAATTGTGTGTACATGAATTTTTTGTGACATCAGACTATAAATATATTTAATTAAACAAAAAAATTATTATGAAATCATTTCTGATTTATCATAGATTTGCTTATCCATCTTGGCAGTGTAGTGTGGTTGCTTTTCACTTTCTCATATATATATATATATATATATATATATATATATTCTCTCTCTACTTATATAAAATCCCTTTCAATAGTTTTTAACTATTAAGTCTATGTGGTGTTAAGTTTTGGTTTGGTGAATATTGTTATGAATTATAATTGTATAATCGCTTTTATGAAAAAAATCAAATTATACATAAATAATATTTTTAATTAAAAAATTATAGTTTATTTATAAAAAATTTAAACTAATTGTCTTTCAAAGTGGTAATTTGATTAAATATTTACATTTAATTAACATAATGTTAAAATATATTACATATCATAAAAAAAGTGTTTTAAAACATTTTTGGATGTTTAAGATCAATTGTGATTTATCAATATAATTCGGTACTACCAATCAAAATAAAGTACATTCACTTTTAATATTAAGAATACTTTATTACAATGTATTTTACTGCCCAATGTTAAGTCCTTATGTTTAAATGAATTTAAATAATTCAGTTTTTATTGGAAGGCTACTTCATTTTGATGAAGAAGCCCTTTATTATAAACTTAATTATTTAATCTTATTTTCAAAAATTAAAAAGGAATAAAAAAATGATTCATGCAAATCAAATATGATGTCTATTTTCTCGTGATAAAAGAACTTTCTGATTAATCTTTAGGCTAATTTTTAACTTTAAATAATCTTATCTTTATTTTCGGGAAATGTAGATGATTAAGATTACCTTTATATGGTTATTTTGTTTTGATTTTTGAGTTCAGTAAGTAATTAAAATTCAGTAAGTTTTCAATCATAAGAAATTAAACAACTTTGGAAAATAAATTGCTAAAGTAGTTATACTAAGGTAAAAAAATATTATAAAAATATTCGGAAAGCAAACAATTGTAGTCTATTAATGAACGAGAAGACCCAAATTCCAGATAATTAACAAGAGCTATTATAAATGAAATAAAAACATATCCAACTTTATTCTCCAAAATAACGAAAGATATCCAGCAAATACAGGATAAGTTTTATAGTAATGTATACTTTAATAAACAAATAAAATTAAATAAAAAAAAAACCGTGTACAGTGCAAGTGTTTTTTTTTTCTTTCCTTCCATTGAAAGGTATTAATCATTGTTTGAAACTAGACAATGATGGACAATCAATAAGAATGCGCAAGGTTTCATTGTTGAATCACATAGCGTGAAATTTACATAAATTTGATGATTTTATTGCTTTTAATGATTTTATTAATGCAAATTAAATGATTTTATGCTTTCCATCCAATTTTTTTTACACAATTAGAAGATTTTTTTGACGTTATAGAAAAATTGTTCGAAGAAAACCAGTATGAAATTAATATTTCTAAAGCTACTTGAATGTTTGTATCTCTTCAGAGTTTGAGAGAGAAGAATGTTTTAAATTTTCAGCTAATCTTGAATTTGTAAATTAATTGCAGAAAGAAAAAACATTTATTGAATGAAAATATGAGATAAAAAATAAGTATGGTAAAATTTCTTATTCTGATTCTCAGATATATACAATTAAATTTCTTAATGTCAGCAAGTTAATGATGTTAAAATGGTAATTTTTCTAACCACATACACAAAATTTTTCCCCACAACATGAATAAAGTATTATCAGAGTGATTTACTATGTGGTTTAACAGATCTACATTGATAATAGAAGCAAGTGTCTATTATTGATAACAGAGGTAAATGATTTTACCACAATTCAAGATAGTTTTAGAAGCCATTATAAGATCTAAATCTATAATTTTCATATAGTTCTGTAATTATACTTTTTTTAAATACCGAAATATCAAACCCATATTTAAAAATGTTCTGTGTAAGCTGAATTTACATTCCAAGAATTTACTTTTGCATCCCGCAATAAATTTTTATTTAAAATTTATTTTATTATTATTTTTAAATATGATATTATCATTTTTTTGATGTTATCTACTTAATTGTTATTAAAAATTTACTTCCGCATGAGAATAATGCTATAGTATAATTATCTCGATATAGTGACCTCAACCTGATTATAAAAATTTAGGGAACAACATCAAGAAAAACTTTATGCTACAAAAAGATAATTTTCAAATTGAAAAATAAAAAGTGAAGCTAAAATTACAATTAGTGATATATATCACTCGAAATGTATTTGAATTTTATTCCTGGCTTGTCAGACTGTACTTTTAAATAATGAATTAAATTAGCAATTGAAAATTAGTTTTCGAGAATTCTCATATTAAACAAGTAATTATCTTTTATTTTTGATAATTCGAAAGAAATTTTCTAATTATTTTTAGTCAAAATAAAATTGTTTCTAAATGTTTTATTATTACAGTAAATGCACTTGTTTTTATCTACTTTTCAACTACGCAAATTAGAGATATTTTTAAAAAATACACTAAAGATGATTTTTTATATCTTCTTGTGAATATTTATAGAGTAGAGTAATGGTATTTGTATTTATATAATTGATTAGATAATAAATTATATACGATAAAATCAATAAAATATCTTTGCATAATCATTATAATTCTTGATATTTGCTTTAATTTTAAAATTGTTCCGTAATAAGTCTAAAATTAAGGAAAGTCAAAAATGTGTATTAACATAATACAAATCACGAAATAAGTAATAAAACAATATACATGAGTAAACAGAAAGTAACGAGTAAAAATATCTTAGACCAAGTGTTTGATTTCATTTATTTTTATATAAATATTTACTTAATGTTAAGTTGTAGATATTTTTCAGATAAGAAAATGCAGATAAAATGTTTTGAGTGAATAAATCCAGAGCATTCAAAGTATTTCTTAGTTATTAATATACATGCTTACATCGAAAAATTTTATCGAGTATGTTCCCAATCAGTTGTGCACAAAAATGTCTTGAAAGGATAAATATGATTTTATTATTAT
>JAPDSC010006859.1:0-16118 GCA_026290005.1 Latrodectus geometricus | reverse complement strand
CCACAACCATTGTTCAATGGCGCCACATTTTGCCGTTGGCTAATATTTACCTCATAACAATCTTTCTGAATTTGTACACATGCAAATGGTGTTTAAATAATAAAAATATCTAGCTTATATTAATGCTTTAAAAAGTTCATTGTCATTAAAGCTGCTAATTACTTTTAAATTGCATAGACAATTTACAAAATATTCTGATAAGTGAAAAAAATTAATGATATATATAATTCATTGTTTACATTTAAAGTATTTAAAAATTTGGATTAGATTGCTTTTTTTGTTTTTTAATCCTCCTATTTCTGAATATTTAAATCAGTTTGCATAATATTTTTTGATCATGGCAATCAAACGCTTTTATTTCCACACTTTAACTGCATGTTATGTAATATATGTGTAAATTTTATCAACATAGTAATTTTGGCTATGCAAAAAAGCGAATCGATCACAATCAAGTTATAAGAATATTTTACTAACGATAATTATGTCCATTCTTTCAATTTGTAAACCTCAAGTGAAGGGGATGTGATAGTTTGAAAGTTTGTCATTTTCAAATGCACTTGGGATTTGAAACCCGTTGAAAAACATCATGCTCAGCCCGTGTTTTTTAGGGTCCAATGTCCCTTCTTTGAATAAGTAAAAAATTTGTCAAATTTTTTTGATTTTGTCACTATAACTTAAGTTGAAATTGAAATTGGTTGAACATGATTACTGAATTGGCAACTAGAAATTTTCAAAAAATTATCTTGCAAAACATAATAAATTTGTCAAAAACTGATTGCAAGATTTTGGTTAATTTTGATTTATTCTATTCCATAAAATACTTGCTAATGTCCAAATTCATTTATTTTTTTTTACTTCTAATGGCAGGCACCCTTGAGCAAGTAAGTACATTAGCCCATTTGCTGCAACAAGCCCGGAAACTGCTACTCATTTTATCGGGCACCTGTGAACCAAGTCAAGGAAATACGAGTAGCATTGCCCACGCCACAGCACCACAAACCCGTTTATAGGGCGAGCCACATTCATCCATCATCTAAAGAAAGGACAAGAAACAGAGAGAGAGAGAGAAAGTACATCTATGCCCACGCTGGGATTCGAACCCAGGTCCTCCCCATCCGTAGTCAGTAACGCTAACCACTAGACAGGTTGGGCGGGCCAAATTCATTTATAGATGTACTTAAAATACTAATATGTCACTCACATTATTGCTGAACATTAAAAATAATTGAGTATATTTTGTTGTGAAAAGAAGCAATCAGTTTTCAATTAGTTTAATCGATTAGGGAATCATTTAATTGGTATCTTAGGGATATTCATTTTTGTCACTGAATGCTTAATTTAATATAAAGTTTCAACTTTTAGTCGAGCTTTTTTTTAATATGTAAAATAAATATTTTCGAAACTATTTCTAACATCATAGTGTCAAAGTTTTTTAATCCTTATAAAGGTTTACTTTGAGACGAGTTGTATTCAAAGTAAATGTGAAACATTGAGTTTTCCAAATCCAATAGTTGTACAACCTGATGAAGAAAAAAGTATGTTTAACGTTAGGAGGGGTGAACATACAGGAAAATAGTGGGGAAAGAGATGTCTTTTGACTCTCAAGGGGTGTAGAATAATCGACGGATTATCGTCGCTTTTTGACGTCCCCGTTCGAACACTCAAAATCTCCCTTCAAAGACTTCCCGAAGAGGATTACACGTCGATTGCAGATGCTTCGCCATCACAAAAGCAGTTTTCATTTTGGTTGAATGCTCCGCCGAATTGACATGAGGGTAGAGAAAAGACCAACATCTCGATACACGCCATGTTGTCCTAGAATGCTGCCCTTTTTAAAGCAGATTATGCGATGCGCACAATGTCCATACGACGGATAATGTGTTTGTTGAGGTACTTCAAAGTTCCCATCCACGAGGATCCCACAACATACATCAGGCTAGTAACGAATGCCTTAAAGAAATAATATTTACTGTAAAAATATGAGTAATATTAATGGGGTTTATTATTATAATGCAATAAGCAACAAGAATTCTATATTTTTAAAAACTAAATAGGTAAATTCAAAAACTTATTGCGGTCCAAAAGTAAAAATTTTATCAAGACAAATGAAAAAGAAATTGAACGTTTTTGTTGCTATCGTCAGTCCATAGAATTTGAAAGTTTGAAATTTCATGAAAGTAAACTATAAAATTCTATTTTTATTCAGTATGAACAATAGATTAAATAATTACCAATAGAATTATAAATACGTGTATATATTATAAGTTTTAGTGTATATATTATAAGTTTTAGTTTTAGTTTTATATATATATATATATATATATATATAAAATAATAAGATAATATTTTATTTAAGATTATATAATCATAATCTTAAACAAATTATTATCTTATTTTCATTTAAGATTATGATTTTCAAAGGCACACATAATAGAAGAAAATCTAAATCTCTTAACTGATATCCTTTTATGTTTTTCTGATACTTGGTCGTCATACGTATATATATATAATATAATATAACGTGGTCCCTATGCCTTTTCCTTATGTATATTATTTTACATTGTTTTTTTTTATTTTGTCTTATTGGTATTAAATTGTATAGTTTCCTCTTAGCTTTATCTTGGTTTTCTAACTATATCTTACTTAATAAATAAATAAATAAATAAATATATATATATATATATATGAATGAGTGGGTGAATTAATTTATTATTCTTACTGAATTAGTTTTGGGTTTAGAAAAATATTTCATTCACTTTAAATTGATTAACTACTTACTATACGTTTCATTTATATTTTTTATGATTATTTATGAATATTTATGATTCTTATGATTTTAAGATCCCTTGGATGCTTCGGGGATATTGTTTCCATTTCTTTGTAGTTTTGCCTCAATACTACGAAGAATTGCAGGCATAGATCGCCTTCGGTGAAAGCAATGAAATTTGTGTCGCTACACATAAGCGGAATCCTTTACCGTTGAAGGAGTGCTCTCCAGAGGTTGGCTTGACAAAGCCAAGAAGACCGGTAATTACACTGCCTTTTCCATTACCGTTTCTCATTACCTGACCAATTTATCTCCTCGCAACGCATCCCTTCTCCAGACGCACCAGACATTTCCTCAGAAATGGTGACGCTGGATTATTGGACGTGGTTTGTATTTCTCCAGTCTTATTGGTGGGGGCACAAACTAATTTCTGCAGGGATCTCATTTTAAAACCTTATTTTTAAATTATCCTCATAGAAATATTTCTAAAATTATATTGTGATATATAATTCAATGTAAGTAAATAAATGCTAAAAACAAGAGATTAAGAAAAGAAAATTTGCTTTCGGCAGCACGTCAATCAAGCTTGTTTTTCATGTCATTTTTCAATTATTTATTTTAAACAACTATAAAAATTACATTTTTCTTAATTTCATTGCTTAAGATATATGATAAAAATGTTTAGGTTAGGTTATGGCGGACATTTTTGGAGCTCTATGCTAACATGCTTGTAGCTCACATTGAAGAAGATAGCTGGAGAGGATTTTTTTTAATCAAACACACATGCCATAGGTACCCGTTTATAGGGCTGTCAACCATTCACACTCCATTCATACAACGAAAGGATAAAGACAGGAGACAGAGAAAGTACATCTTTACCTGAACTGGGATAAAAATGTTTAAATAGTTGTTTATTTATTCATATATTTGCCAAAAAATTATTCCAAATTCTTAAAAATTAAAAAATTCTAAATTTTATATTGTATTAAATTCATTTTTTATCTATGGAATTAATAAAACTTACCCTTAAAACCAGAACATATGACTATTTATAAGCTTTAGTTTTAGATAACAATGAGAACACTTTTTAATAAAAAATTTTGTTATTTATTGTGCAAGATTTATTTTGGAATAATGGCAGTTTGTTGTCAGATTTATAATGAAAACCTTGTTTTTTTTTTTCTTTGATTAAACGCAAAAAAAAATACTTTTTTACAATTATTTGATGAAATTTCGTTTAGAAAAAATTAAATGATTGGTTTTTTTCTCTGTCGTAAGCAATTTTTTTTTTATCATTCAGTATAATAAAACATTATTCATTATAAATTATTTTTAATATTTGACATAGCATTAATTTGATTTTATATAACACCAATGTACATATAAAACAGTAACTTTACTAGATTTTTTTATTAATGAAGAATTTTAGGTTGGAAGGAGTTTAATCAGTCAAAAATTTAAAAACTATTCAATTAAGACACACTCTTGATACACGAGACATATATTACACATTAACATTCATTTAAATGTTTTTCATATTTTTAAAAGATAAATATTTTACATCGACTGGGAGCAAAACTTCCCTTACTTCTGGTAATCAAAACAAACCAAACGCAACACTTCTTCTCTCTCCGACACGTCTAAACCCTCCTGTCTCCGTGTCTCTCTATCCCAGTGGCAGATAACGAAATCAAAAGCTCTAGGTTTAATTAACTGTTGCCTCAATGCCCATATTTAGTTTGGAGAGCCATATGTAAAATGAAAATAATATATATATATATATATATATATATATATATATATATATATATATCAAAACAAAAGTATAACTTTTGAATACTTTACAAAATGATTTTATAAGAAATGGCAGACTTTTCTAGGTTACGGGTTACTTTTAATTTTTTATTTGCCTTGCTATCACTTTCAATGACAATCGGGGGTTAGACAAGTATATTTTTAGCCATACGGCTCTCAAAAAACAGTATCGGTGATCACACTAAAATGTCTTGGCTGTTCATTGGTTGACCACGGTCCCTTCTGCTTACGCGAATTAATCTTTTGTGATACCAAAAAGAACATTAACTCTTCTATAAATTATGACGTACACACTAGCTACAAAACATTCCTCAATGTGACCACATTGGACATCAACATTGTCAATAGTTATCTTACCATATTTATAATGTTTTTAATAAGCTGTATAAATGGGTATACCCCTTAATAAGATTTTTGGAATGTATACATAAAGTTGGTTCATAATCAATTCTCAAATTTGTTTTACTCACGGCTATCTTCTTTCAACTACAAAAATTTACATGAGTGTAATATATACTTTGAATAGAAATTCATTTATATTAAAGAATAATTTTACGATTGTACGAGAAAATTCTTTCTGTAATGAATCCTCATTACATTATCCACACTTATATACATACACACATCCACTTTTCAAATGAAAACTTTAATTTTTAAGAATAAAATAAACGGAAAAAAAGTATTTTTTTACAGTATGTGTGTGTGAATATCTTGAATAACATTCCATTATTCAAAGTAAATTTTCTAAATTATTATTATTATTTTTTTTTTTTAAGAATAAAATAAATTGGATATTCTTTACCAACAGAAATTTTAGAAGTAAGGAAAGTGAGAATGGAAAAATATTATATTTTTTGAGAATTAAATAAAATTATTTATAAGCTTTTTAAAACTATTAGTCACCATCCTTCGAATTTTAAATAATTTTAAGGATCTTGAATTATAATCAGGAAATAATTTTCAATATTTTTAAACTTCGAAAGAATAAAGTTAGTTGCTTAAAACCACTAATACTAATAACAGGTTTAGATGGATTAATTTACGATGTATTAAATGAACGATGTCAACGGCATTTCTTTGTGTATGCAAATTAGTCACTTTAAAACACAATACCTTTCTTAGAATAAAATCAGTAACACTCTAAAAGATCCTTTTACTGAAGGGGAAAAAGATTGCATAAACCTCGCTGTTCCCTAAATGATAATGATTCCAAGAGACTTTCTACAAATTCCCCAGATGTCTGCGTCAACAAGGAGCCTCAGTTGTCACCAATGTCTACCATGACCTCCCCACTGACCACCCAGGTACTTGACCTCTGCTCTTTTACGCCCCCCTACTTCTAGTTTTGAAATACACGGCCTACGGGGCTGAGGGTTAGGGGCAGAAGCATGGCTTTCTTCAGTTTCTCACCCCCACCCTCCACAGACAAGCTCAGCAGGGAATTTTACACAGAAACGCCCCCGGCATGAAATTCACTGTGTATATGAATTTCCAGTCCTATTGTCACTTTTTTCCCTCCCCCCCCATTGAAAAGCGTAGAGGCGGAGGAGTAACCTGACTTGGGGATGCTCAGTCATGTTTATATAGTTATTTGGATGTGGTATATTACTCATGCATCTACCTGACGCCGGAACTATTCTCAAGAGACACGTTTTTTTTTACTTGGAATATTTTTCAAAAAGAGGGTGACACTAAAAAAAATATTCAACAAAATGTGCCCTAGATGTTTGAATTCTAGATTAGGTTCTTTCAATGAAAAGAAGATTACTTGACTATATCGAAATTATTTAATTATAAAGAGTTATTAATATATCATACATAATAATTTTTATTTGCAAATGCTCAAAATATTAAGAATTGAAAAATCAATGAATATTTTAAAATTATTAAATACAGTTTGTTTTCTATTTATGTTTAACTAACCACAAAAATAATTGTCTTATTTAGAAAATTTGTTTTTAGTGTATATTTATACGAGTATTTATATTGATATATAAATGAATGTTATATTTGTTTATTTCAAATTATAATTAGCGTAAGTGTTTTATCACAAATATCCTTTGTCGAAAGTTGCTGAAAGCAATGTATCTCATTTTGTTATAACCTAGAAGACTTATTTGAATTATTGATATTATTTTCCTTTATTATCACACTTTTGGATGTTTTATTATTATTTTTCAAACCATTCTATTTCATAATTACTCTTCCTATTTTTCTTTAATCTCAAACTCTTTTAAAATTAGGCTCTTACAGTGTAATGCCCTTGTACATTTTTCCCAAAAGATTTACATAGGCAACATTATTATTATTATTATTTTAAACTAGGGTGGCACTAAAGTCAATGGTTACTATCATCTTGAGCGAGAGCTATTGGTTTCATTCCATGAATATTTTTCGTCTTGATAAATAATGAGCGTTCTGAAATTTTTTAAAAATTGAGTAAATTAAATCGAAGTCCTTGTAAAACCGTAAGAAATATAACTATAAATATTAATGTAAACAATGGAAAAAATGTTTTACATAAGATTTGAAAAATTATCCATTCTTTAAATTACAATTTAAATCATACACTTAAATTAATCTAAAAAGTCTATTGAAAATTGAGAAAATATATCTAATATTTTTATTTGTAAATTAAAATTCTTATAATTTTTATGGTCGAAAGAATCTGTTCAAATTTTAAAAAAATTATGTCCTTTGTTACAATCAATTTAAAATGTATATTTAAATTTAAAAAAACACACACACACACATACACGCATGCACTTATTAACAGTAGAAACATTGAGAACTTTATTTATTATCAGCAAACATATTCCCTAAGATAAACAAAGAAAACATCTGATTTTGAAAATCTTAAGAGAAGGATTCCTAATGTTACATTGAGTTATGAATTTTCACTAGGAAAATTATAAATATATTAATATGGTATTTTTAAATAACTCTTTTTAATGTCTTGTCTTGTTGAAAATTTTAAGATAAAATTTCTAAATTGCTAGTTATTTCTGATAAAGACACACTTGATGAATTAGGATGAAAAGTTTTTCCTTGCCGAGTGGTGATGTTTGAGTGGAAATTCGATTGATGTGCTAAATAACATTAACAATTGTAGTGATCTATTCTATGAAGGTTATTCATTGACACATGCAAAATGCATATTTATTGAAATATAGAATTTAAGTTAATAAAAAATAAAATCAAGAATTTTTAAGCAGTATTTCACTTTACACTACAAATCATATATTAGTGTGTATTGGAAGTGTACTGAAATTTTAAGGTTTATTTTGCGTACAATAACAGATTAAGAAGGATTAAGTATTTGAACTTTATATCATTACTTTCATTCAAGTTGATACATGAAAAACAAAAAAAAAAAAAAAAATTGATGGCATTTAAATTTCATTCCAGGGAAGAATGCAGCAGTATAATTGGATACTAGTAGGCTCAATTCTGTTCCAAAAAACAGTACTAGAGATAGTGAGAAAGCATATTAATAAATAGTTTCATATTCTTCTGTTTGTACGGGGTTAAGGTATCCAAAGACTTGTTGACCATGTATCAAAAGTATTAGCTATTAACCATTATTCAAAACTATGAGATGGTTTATATATGCATATATTGTAGTGGAATATCAACGTTATAAAATAAACATCAAATTAAATTAATGAAAAAATAAAATAAATATATATAATATGATGTTAAGAATGCTAAATCCATGGTAGATTTTGTCTAATTGAAAACAAGTATAAAAATTTAAATTTTAAATTAGAAACTCTCTACGAATAAGTAATATACTGAGTGCTTTTAAGTAAATGGACAGTACGAATTAAGAAACACTTCAAATATAATAAAAGAAAATAAGGTGTTTTATTACACATATTATTGGTGCTTATTTAAGACAAATCACCAGTTTTTGAAAAATAGGAAAAATCCAAGATATTTTTGTAATAATTAGATTATCTTTTCGTTGTTTTGGGATATTGACCGTTATACGTCAGCGTGAAATAATATATACATGGATATGACATGTTTATGGATAGTATACGGCAGTCTCCAATTGTTTCGAACTTCTTCAGGGAAACCGCAAAAACCAAATCATTAAAGAATAGGTAATCACTGAATAATCAGTCAAAAATAATTCTTCAATTAGAATGAAAAATACTTCGGTCAAAACAATTACCAATGGAACTAATGTACTGCGCTTATAAGAAAAGAATCCATTCAAATATCCATTTTTGAACAAACACGGGTGTGGGCAGTTTTATGACCAGTAAATGCCATTTCCGATTCCCTCAAAAAGGAAAATAGTGACTGAGCACTCATTGTCTCGAAGGAGAATTTTCACAATCCACTTGTCAAATTCCATCAGCTGGTTGATAATCAAGAAGGCGCGTATAATGGGTAGGAAACCACTTCTAAATTCAGTAGTTTTTTTCTCCTAACTTAACCACTTAAACCATTAAAACCAAAATATCAGCATTCAGCGAGAACCGGAGAAGGCTTTCAGCATTAAGATTTTTGACTTGCCCAATTTCAATGGCCGGAAGGAGTGGGGTGGCAGGAGTAAATATTTTATTATTTCTTTGGCGTAATTACCCCTCACTGGAATCGCGGTTCTGGTTGTTTTAGTAATTACATACTCGCCTTGGCTGCGCGAGAGGCATCGTTTCTCTTTTGATTTCTGTTCCCTTCGCCAAGTATTATAAGAAACGCAAACACACTCGCGAGTGAGCTTTGTTTATTTACTTATTTTTCCGTGGCGTGCAGAGTCGGTGCGGACGTGAGCAGCCTTTTTTGGGCCGTTTGTCCAATTACAACCACGGATCTTCATAACAAAAGGTAGAAGCTTCATTTCCACTTTGTTTCGTTAGTAGCTTGATAATGTGTAAAGAACAAATCATATTTAGTCGTCGCTAGCTGCAAGCACCTGTCCAGTACTGATGAAAATTTGGACATTTAACCATTTATCAAGAATATTCCTTTTTTATTTACTTCCTTTCTCGGAAAAAAAATTGCCTTTTGGATAATGAGACAGAAGGATGGCACGATTATAAACGGGATGATCAAAAAACACAATTGAATGTTTATCGTAAACAAGTGCGATTACCACTTACAGACTAATTTGGAACAAGGAAAGAACAGCTGATATGATCGAGCGTATCGTTTATCTATTATTACGAGTTCCATTTATAATTTTTTTTTCTTATATGTTCAGATTTTGTTTTCATGATTGTAAAATTTAGAATGCAATCTATAATTTAACAAAACAATCATTTAAAATTAAAATATTTCTTATGATTAAGTTTCTTGGAAAAGAGGAGGAATATTATCAATAGGCGACATATTTCTGAAATTCAGCTTTACGCAGAATCAATTATATAAATAAGGAAATTCAATTCATCATTTTTATAATAATTTAATGAATAACTCAGAGTTTCTACACAGATTGCTTCTAAAATTTTTTCTTGGTAAATCAAAATATGGAAATCGGTTTCTTTCATTTTCATTCCTCATCTTTCACTTTCATTTGTATCTTGTGTAAAAATCTTAAGATACAAATAAAAGATTTCTTAATCATAAAATTCTAACATTGTCCTTTACGGTTCAAGTTATCATTCATATTAACAGATAACTAGCATTTTTAAACAAACTTTATTATTTTCTTTTTCCATTTGAATAATCTATACTTAGTTTAATATTTGTTTAATATAGTCTATATTAATGGTCAAAGGAAAAACTAAAGGAGAATTTTTAAAATAATAACTAAATTCACTTAATATATTCAGAGTGTTGTGTGAAAATATTCAGTGAAATTCCTAAGCCCAGTTGTGTGAATATAAATAAAAATCAGCAAACATAACTCCAAACCTATTTTCAAGGGTATAAGTATCAAGTACACAAGAATAATTCTTTTATAATTATTTCTCATGGAATTTATTTATGGAAAATTTTTTACCGTTAAACAATTCAAAAGTTAAATAATTTCTTCAGCGCAGCAGTGATGTACTTTATTTTTAATCAGAAGATAATTTTTAGACATGAAGGTAATAATATGTATTCTTCAACATCGTTTAAAAATTGAAATGAAAGCAACATAGACAATATACTTAGATGTTTAGTATAATTGTCTTTAAATTCCAATTACTCATAAATATCGATAATATGAGTTTACATTTAAACACTTATAAAAATAGATCACAACAGTCTTCTTTAACTTAAAAAATAATATCAAATCATAAAAGTAATGGGATATTATCGCATCGAGATTTAATATACAAAACTTGAAAATTGAAGTAAAGCTCTTTTAAAGTATCCAAAAATGGATTTAAAATGAATGAAAAAACAGATGTAGACTTTTAAGCTAATTTAAAAGGAAAAATCATCAACTTTATCTAATGTTCATTGATTTAAAAATTCTTCAGAACATTAAATCTTGATTATAACCTCAAAGAAAAATGTCCAGTATGACAACTATATACCATTAAAAAATAATGAGAGTTACAATATCTATTTTAATTTTTATTTTTAACAGTAAAAATTACCTGAAAAGAAAATCATAAAAGTTATATAATTTTATTTAAAAAAATCTATGCAAAAATTGTATTTTAACTACTTGAGAAAAATCTGATACTTAAATGAGTAATTAAAAAAAGTCATCATTATCAATCATCATAATAATGTATTGGTTAATTTAAAACTTTCAATTAATCTCGAATTCAAATTTTTTTTATTAATTCTCAACTTCAAATATATTATAGTGACAAAAAAGAGCTTTAAATAACAAGATTGACTTTAAAAAACAAAGTAATTACTTGTATTATATTGCAAAACTTGATAATCAAATATCCATTAATTTGTTTTTTAATATTTTTGCTTTCTTTGATAGTTTAATGTTTTTATTTGTTGGTATAAGGGCAACTGCAAAACTATATTGTTTAAAATTATTGAATTTGATAGAATTTTGTCTTGATGGAGAGAAGCAATTCGATAACCCTCGAATACATACTGATATCAAATGTAGGACGATGAAAATGTAAGGATTAAAATAATAAGAATAGGGATAATGAATAGTGAGATTTTGTACTAGTTAGAGGAGGAAATAAAGTTTACAATCGTTGAGATAATTGAAAATTTATCTTATTTTTTCAATTATTATCTTTTTTTATTATTTTTTCATTTCACTAATTCTGTCTTGGTGACACACTCCAAAAATTTCAAAGCCGAATCACTCAACAACTGAGAGACACATTTAGATTTTTAGTCACATTTATAAAAGTTTGCTCTAGTAATGCAATAAATTATATTATTGATGCAAAAATTTAAGGATTAAGTACATTTTGAATATAAAAGGAAATGTTTAAGTGAAGCATCGTGAAGAACTCTAAACTGAATGAATAATGCAGTACGTTGCAATTTGCTCAAATCAAAAATTTATTTAATGGGAATCAGGATAAATACACTAACGAAGCTCTCAGGAAGAATCTACTAACCAAATGATTATAAAATTCCTATTGTTTAGCATTTGAAAAGAAAGTCAAAGAAAGGCATCTAGTATATACATAAATTAAATTTATTTAGCCAGTTTCTTTATGTACTTTTTTTTTTTTTTTTTTTTTTACAAAATATACAGACATTGGTTTCTAGAAGGGAACAATAGTGTTAAAATAAATTAGTAAAGAATAAAAATATTTAAGAAATTTTGGAATGTTGAATACGTAACGAATATTTGCATAAAGATGTGTAATGCAAATGAAAGCCACCGTTTTTCATTTGTATAGCACAGTTTTGTCTTTTATGTATAAATATGATAAATTTCAATATACATAATGTATATTTATGTAATATATATATATATCATTTCACGTAAATAAGATGTAGCTTAACATCAACTTCTTAGAAGGAATATTGAATTCAATAAATGATAGTTTATTAAGAAATTTCGAGTTAGCCAAAATATAAAAAAGTTCGAGATCATATTTGATAGAAGAAGACGTTATAGAACCATAGATTTCTCTGATGCATCATCAACTACAATGAAATGATAATGATTCGTAAACGGATATGAAATGGATAATAGTCTCGTAATAAATCAGCTATAAAATCTATTCTTATCTGATGGTTCAGAAACTTGAAGAATACTTACGGTTTAACAAGAAAGTGTACCTCTTTCCCAGATTGACAATATTTGCTTGTTTGAGCATATTGCTACCATTTAATAATTTGATTTTCATGTTTAAAACTTGGCCTGCAAATGGCATGATTTTCCTTTGGTACTAATAGTAAAGAAATAGTATTGAAATTAATATTTTATACTATTTGAATTTGTAATGATATGCTAGTCACTAATTTTTCCAAAAATTTCTAAGTTGAAACTTTTCTGTTAGGCATATCTATAAATTGTCATTTGAACTATATATTTCAGTAAAAAATATGCATTACAGATTATATTAGGGTTTTATTCCCAAGTTTAAAAAAAGACAAAAATAATAATAATAAATGTCGAAGAAACTATTTCTTAATTTCATCTCAATTATCGATTATTTGATCTTAATTTCATCTCGATTATCTATTATTTGATCTTAATTTCATCAATAGATATTCCTACAACAGCCTTAAGCTTAACAGTTAATGAAGAATATAATAATCATAATAATATAAGTTTTTATTATTTTGTAAGGAATGATAAGTTTATGATAAATATTTTTTTTTATTATTCTGTAAGAAAATATATAAGATAATTGTTAGTCATTAGATTAGAAATACCAGTGTTTTTATTTTTTGGAACTTGTGAATAGGATTACGAAATATATGTTAAAAGGCAATTTTGTATTTTCTAAGAAATGCGACTTTCATTTCCTTTAATACATGAAAAATTTAAGGTTATCGCTTTCATTCTGATTATCTTTCGAATAAGTTCCTACATTTTTGGTGAATAAATTTTTAAACAAAATTATACCCATTGTCAAAATTTTTATTAATATTTTTGCCTTCATATATTTTTTTGCTGTATTTTCAAAATTCTTTAATTTTAAGATACTATCGCTGAAACATTTAATTGATTTAACACATTTAAATAGATACTATCACAATCATATAAGCAAATTATGAATTAAAATATAGATACTGACTTTTAAAATATCATTATTACATCAAAAACATTGTTACTTATGGAACACATTAGACAGTGTTACTCAGATTGAGGAACAAATTCAATATGATTCGGTTTTCCTATTTCAAAGTTCTTCAGAAGCAAAAATATTCTAAAACTATTTACAAATGAAACTGACAAGGATGATCTTAAATTGAGCTTTTAACCTAGTTTTGTAATTTTATTTATATGGTTTTGGACACATATTAAAAAAGATGTTAAAAAATAACTAATGGGATCAGAAAAATGTCTTGTAATTTAAGAAATATTTAATCGAAAAAATTTAGTGGCATCCTTATTTAAAATGAACAGTTCAGATTCATTTAAAATGCCTGCTGAATTCATAATATATTCAAAGAGATAAATTTTCAAATAATAATTTCATATACATAATTTAAATGATATGACACTTTCTAGAAAAGGCCTAAGTGGTCTTGTGGGCTAGAAAGTCTTTTTCATTATAGGACAGATCCTTCCTGTTCATTATTGAAAGTGATCCTGCACAATAAATTGGTCGTGGTGGCAATGTCTTCCAAATGAAATAATACCTCGGGAGACCAGCACCTTCCATCTAATTTATAGAGCCTTATTATGGGCTAAGTTCAGGGAAGTATCTTTTTAAATCTAATATGTCATTTATATCTATTCATTTAAATTTAACACTATGGGAGTAATATTTGACAACCTAAAGTGCATGCTTTCCTCCTCTTCTGTATCTAGGATTGCATCATAACGCTGGTTTGTATTATTGAATATGTAAATTTACATAATGGATAACAGTTATTAAAAGCTCTTTATTAAGTTGTTTTGAATATCCAATGCATATTTGTCTTCCCAGAAGGACTTTTCGTATTGGGAATATGATGATACTTAATAATCAATAATCATAATACTTAATAATCAACATGGCAATCAGGAAACTTGTCCCCACAATAGTTTCATTCATATATATTAAGATAGAGGGAAATGGTAGAAACTATTCAGATACCTATATTGATAAATAGAAGTGGGGAAAGTAGAAAAAGGCTTCAGCCATTTCTCACTATTCAGCAATCGTTAGAATCGAATTAATGACCTTCCATTTTGAAGAATGAGATTCTACTCCTAGATTGCAGTAAGATCTAAATGTTAATAAATGAAAGATCTGAATGAACTACATAAGCGCAATAATAAAAGAAATATATGTTGTTATTAACTCTGAAATTTTTTTTATTGGGAATTAATATCCTAAATATCAGGAGTCTATGATTTGTGATTACAACTGTCCTTTCAGATTTTTTGTAAGACACTTAAAGCACACACATATTGCATGTAAATTGTTCAATTCTAGTTTTATTAATACTTGCATAGAATTGAAATTTAATTATTTTAATATTGCAATTTCTTCCTCATATACAAAATGAGTATATTTTGCCCTCAATTCTTTATAGCAGTTTAATAAGACATTTTAAAATAATTTTAAAGATAAAATTAAAAAAACATTATCCGTTGTATCCAGTATTTGATGAAATTCTATGACTGGGCATCAAAAAATAAGCTCTTAAATTAGTTTTCTTTCCCATATGATTTAATATCATTTGAAATAATTTTTAAGTATTTTTTTTAAAACTCAAGAAATAACTGTTTTTTAAATAAACAAGCAATTATGTTAATTTCAAAGACTTGTTTATTTGATAAGCTTTATGTAGTCAAATCACAATCAATATTTTAAAAATTTAAGTGAACATTTTTTCACAATCATCAAAACTATATTGTATTTGTTTAAATTAATTTTTATTATCCCGATATCTGTATTTTTTGTAAAGCATGTAACATACATGAAGTTGCAATTATACATAATACCTATACTATAATAATTAATATAAATTAATACGCCACTATTATATGTTTCTCCTCATGACTTGTCGAAATGTAATATTGTAAATTTCCATTGTAATATCACAATAATGGTTTTTTATTATTAAATTAATGTACTTTCAATTGAATAGAAGTTCACACATTGCTCACTGAAATTATAAAATTGACATTACACTTTGAAGCCAAGCCATTAAAAATATATTACACAACCCATTGTTACAACTTACCTTTTATTTCATGCGGGAAGATTTGTGACTGTGGCGTAGGCAAAGCTTCTGTGAACCTAAATGGAAGTAAATTTTGATTTCATTCTTCTCTTTTACACAGTTATCAATTTATGAACTAAGTATATTGTGCTCTGCGCAGGGGCATCTGTAGATAAAGAAATTTTTCCTAGCCCCGAAGGTTTAAACTAAACGTTTTTTTTTTTTTGAAAAATATATAAAATTCAAATAGCGGTGGGCTTCGTAAAGAAAAAGGGAGGAAAAAAAACTCGTCATTAGACTCTTATCTAAGGTCTGATAACATCTT
>JAPDSC010006858.1:0-12034 GCA_026290005.1 Latrodectus geometricus | reverse complement strand
AAATAGTGTCCTGAAAAAAAAAATTCTGTACTCCGACCCCTGTATTTTGTTTTAAAGAAATATAATATATATCATTTGTAAATTTTAATATGTCTTATGTAAAAAATGAGCGCACTCAAAAATATTAAATCTAAGCTTGCTCATAATGTTTATGTTGTGTGCAAGCAGAGACAGTGAAACAACATTTACATGAAATCATGGATGCCAACCTGCCAGCTACATATATGCCATAGTATCACAAGGAAGAGTTTTAATCATGACCTGTGAAGACTAATTTAAAAAAATTGATAAAAGTATTGCCTTTAAGAACTTTGATGAAATCCATAAAACTATACTCATTTACTACTGAATACAGCACTTCAGTCTGATTAATCCTTGTGTGCAAAATAATTACCATTGAGGAGAGTAACATACCTACCAAGTCAGTTCAAGAATTAATCCTAATATATTCCATGTGTATTGACTTCATAAAAATTACATTTAAAACCACATTAAATACTAATTAATTATAATTGAATAACTATATAGACAAATGTTTCAAATTCTTCATTTTTATTTTATACATAACTATCTTCACAGTTAAATGTTTATTAATTATAAAACTTAAGTTAACACTTTATGTTTTGCATTGTTTTTTTAAATCTATACTCAGACTTATATGAAATATATTCTATGTTGTACAAAGCCATTATATTTTCATTTTTAATATTTTCAATACATTAAAAATGTTAGAAGAAGCATTTTTTTTTTTTCCTTCAGGTAGTGACTTCCCAAAAAGGTTGAACAACCCTGGCATAAATGACCAAATTAAATATCAGATTGAAAAAATTTAATGCTAAATAGCTGTTAAAAATAGTAATTTAAATAAAATAAAATTCATTTCCCATAAAAATATTAAAAGCATTGATCTTAAAACCATCCTTGTCATCTATATTAGCCTCTACTCATTTAATCATGAAGTCTGTAAGTTATGTATCCCTTTCTGCTTTAATTTATCTCATTAATGTAACGACTTGTTAAATGTACTGTTAGATATGTTCAGATATATTTTGAGATGTGATGAAATTGCCCTCCAACATCCAATGCATGCAATCCTAAGCTGGCAGTCAAATGATAAGCATTTTGGCTAAATAGTTTGAGCTTGATTTTCCCCTTAGGTGTGAATGTTGGCAGTGATTTAGAATCCACTTAAAACTGAGTCCCAGTCTAATTTACTTATTATTTTCAATACTGTCATGTGCAAAAAATGATTGTTGAGCAATAAACAAACCAAACTCATAACTCTGTATTGGAACAAGATCTGGCAACCCCCCATCATAAATTATAATGAGTTATTTATTATCATATATTTGTAAACAGTTTAACATGTCACAATATGTTTCTAAACATTATTTTGCTGATAAATGACATCTGAACGATTTGATAATATAATCAACACAAAACACAATAGTGAAAAATTTTTCTTACATAGAACAAAATTAGTCATTTTTTTAATTTTGATTTTTCTCTTGTACATTATAAGTGTAAAAATATTGTTCACAAATTATGGTGAAATTAATATTTAATTTATTCATTAAATATCTAGCTATAAATCTGAAGCTATTTTTAAATATTAAGGAAATATTGACAGAGAACAAACTTTTGTAAAGCAATATAATGTTATTCATTGTAAAATTAACGTGTCGTATTTTTTTTTACAAAATGTAAATTATAAAGAATTCTTTTTTCACATTTTTAATTTAATATTTCAGTTTTAAATGCTTAGGAAGAAAGGGTTTAAAATATATTTGTTTCAAAAGCTATTTCAATAATTAAAAAAATATAAATTTATAGAAAAAATATAAATTTTATAGCTAGAAACAATTATAATTTTTCATATTTTAGAGATCTAAGTACAAATCTTAACATAATATATTTTTTTTTAATTTAGTCATCATATTTGAAATATACATTTTTCTTATATCAGACGAAAAGATTTTAATTCAGTAAATGTTTCAGTATTTTAACCATATTGATGCAATTTCCATTTTTGTTATTTTGATAAAAATAAAAACTTGGATACATTGCAGAATATGTCTAGTTGAAGCTGATATACATCAATCAACCTGGTCCAATATGATTATTGAAGTATCGCTCTTATTATTATTTATTTTGTTATATGTTTATTATTCTATTTTGATAACTTTACTGGTGTAAACAATTAATACAATTTTTAATTTTAAATAAATTAAAAATTTCATATAAGTTTTATTTCATGGAAACTTATGAAAAAATTTATTCTTTTTAAAAATTTTTAAAATATTTTTTAATTTGATTTTATAAAAATTTTAATATCTTTATATATAAAAAATTGTAATTTTTTATATCAAATATTTAAATTAATTTTCTAACAATGAAATATTTATACCAATAAATCTTTATCAGTTCTTAAAATTCTGTTTCATTTTATTTGAAAAGGTAAATTTTTATTACTCACATTTTAAAATTAGGAATTTTTTTAATATTCATTTTAAATAAATGCTGTTTTAATAAATTCATTTCTAATTTGTAGAATTTTTTAAATAAAAGTAAACAATAAATATAATTATTATATAACATTTCATATTTATTTCTTCACAATCCCTCTTAAAATATAATAAAATGTGTAGTTAACTTTGATATCTCAAATTAGCAAAAAGTATCTTTTGTAATTTTGCTTGCTTTGTATCATTAGGAATTAAAGATAATTGTCAAGTTTAATACAAATTGCTTTTAGAATTAGAATTAAACTTGATAAAAGAAAAAAAATATTTTTATGATTAATATCTTTAAATTATATTATCTTGTAAAATGATAGTTAATTATTACTCTGAAATTTCTTAAAACTTAGTATTCTGGTTCTTTTTTTATTAGTTATTAATTTTGAGTACAAAATAAAATTTTGAACTTAATCTAAAAATATTTTCAAATGCAAATTGAATATTGAAATTATAAGAATTTTAGCATTCAGTTTTGTATTTGGAAATATTGTTAGGATAGCAAATTAATATCCATAATTTCTAGATAATATTTAGATATAAGATAAAAATCATTCTTCAGAGAACATGTAACACATGCTAAATATGATCACTAAAAATTTCATCTGTGAAAAACTGAATTTAAATTTCTTGATTTGTACATGAATTTCCATCAATATTTCCCTCAATATCTTAATCATGGCTAAAAAAAATTTCATTCACCAGGATTTTTATTACTTTTAGACATTCATGAATTTTACTATTTTTTCCCAGGACAACTTGAATAATTTGGAGAAATAATTTCAGGAGATTTTTAATTCCCTTAGATTTAATTTTTTTTTAATTCCCTTAGATTTAATTTTAAAAAAGAACCAAAAAGACATAAAAAATTAGTTTTTGCTATTAACATTGACTTTAAGCTAGAGTATAAAATCACAAACAAAATTTTGATTGAAAAAAAATATCAAATTCATTTTAATTATAAACCATTTTCTATATCAAATGATGGGGAAATTAACAGAATACTATCCATTGCAATATTCTGTGCTATAAAACAAGTAAGAAGCTTCTTTTGTCATTGTCTAATACATTTAAAATTAGCATAGTAGAATGTGATTCTTTTTAAAAAGAATTTTGCTGCTTCATTGAGAATTTCAATTCATTCAACTTACCTATGTGATTTCAAACTTGTACTTGAAAAGAAATGCTTAAAAAATAATGTAATTCACCTTGAAAAATTTAAAAAAATGTTAAAAAAAATTTAAATAAATAAATAAAAGTTGTAAGAATATTGAATATTAGGGAAGCAAAAATTATTATTCTGTACTTGAAATGTAAGTCTGTTGAACTATTAAATTAACTTATGAATCTGAAATATAGATTACTTATGGTTTCAATTTGAAAATATGCATACAATTTTTTAGTTTTGTTAAATAAAAATTAATTTAAAAAAGAAAATCTTTTAAATTGCATAATATTACTTAGTTTTCATTTTTGTCATTACAGTTTTATTTACATAATGTTTATATATAAGTAGAATTAAATTAGTAAAGAAGCATCATGTGAATTTAAAAACAGAAAATATCCATTATTAACATTATTTAAATAATTACTATAAGGAATTATTAATACTTAAAAGTTCTTACAATAATAATTATTAATAATATTAATATTGTATTTTAGTGTTTTCTTTCTGAAATAATTTTAAATAGGAATAAATATGTTTAGTTTTAAAATATTTATTGTTATCAATATTTAAAAACAGGTGTACATAATTTCAGATATATTTGGGCAAAAATAAAATTGCATCAATAATTTCTCTGCTAAAGAAGTTGATGTAACTTCTGATAAACTTGAAATTTCTAGAATTTGCATTTGAAGAATCTAAAACCCTGATTTAATTTTTTTATGTGTTCTTATATTTGAATTTATTATTCTCCACATGACTTCTCTAATGACACATAACTCCTCAGATTATCAAAATAATTAGAGGAGTCATGTGTCCACATGATCCATACGACTTCATTAATTATCAAAATAAAATTTTAAATGAAATATTTTTCAGTGTTTTGTTTTATTCAGTAGTTTTAATGTAGTAAAAATATTTCAATGGTTGTCAGATATTTTTTAATGGCTTGAAACAAATTCATCATTTTTAATTTTGTTAATTAAAAGGTTGTTTAAATTCGAGTATTTCTTAAGTTAAACTGCCCAAAATGTGCTCATAATAATAAACACACTTAAAATAACAATCATAATTTATTTTGTTGTAAGTTAGGAAAAGAAACTAGACTAATATTTTAAAAACAGTTCAAATATTTATTTTTTAATATTCTGTGAAATTAAGTATTGAATATTTGTTAACAGTTATGTTCAAATGTGTAATTCTTGCTGTTAGAAAAACAAGTGTCAAATGCTTAAAATAATAAATAAAACATAAAGAAGCTGTGTTGTATTTTGATTTATAGTAAAAAAAAAAAGGGTTATGGAAACTTCTGAAGATAAAATCAACAAATTTGTGAAACAAAACTATAATTTTTTTCAGTGATTGTGGAAGTATAATTGAATAAAATATTCCTTCATGGAATTGTGTAATGGATGTTGGAGTTCAAAAATAACAGATTATTATTTGAAATTGATCAAAAGAGCAGGCTCTTTGTTCTTCAGATTGGTTTATTTTTTATGCTAATGTGGCAAATTATTCTGATATCTTCAAGCAAATATTTTGGCAGTAAAATATAAATGAAGGATTAAACTGTTACTGTTAATACTTTTAGTATAAAGCTGAAAGGATTTTTACTTTTGCAAAATTTATTAAATGCTTGTATGTATGTTACAAAATATATAGTTAAATATTCTTAACTATTTTATAACTATTTTTAAATATTCTTAAATATTTTTTTAGCATCATCTATATTTAAAATTTTAGTCTAGTTTCTTTTTGAATTAATAATGTAGTAGAATCTCATTATTCTACTACATTGAATTAATAATGTAGTAGAATAATGAGAACAGTTATTAATGCTTTTTTAAAAAAACAAAAACTTAAAATGTTGAATGTTTTTTTTTTATTTTGTTTACTTAGGTTTTTTTTTTTAATTCTTTTATTTTTATTATTTTTTGCTTACACATAATTTATGTAGCACTTAAAAATTTTTGAACAAAGAATTTTTTTATATCTATAACATTAAATATATAGAGAAACATTGACTATTACATAACATTACAGAAGAATTGCAAGTTGATATTTTATAAAAACAAAATAAGTATTTATGTTTTGTAGAAGTATTAGTATTTTTGTTTTGTTTTACTCTTAGTTTAGTGTATCGCCAAAAACATTGAATGTCAATTATTGTAACTGGAAGAAAGCTCGAAGTATTTCTGTAAAAGCTAGTAAGTATTTTAAAAAACTGCTTTTACTTAAATTTTTAATGCTCATTAAAAATTCTATTTTAGGAAAATTTAATGGAACCGATTTCCTTGATATGCTTATGCAAAAGGATGTATATATATTTAATGCATACCAGGTTGAAAAACAAAAATTTTGAAATTTAATACTTTTGTAAATATTTGGATAAAACATCCTTCTAATCCTTAATTGTGTAAAATACTCTTATGACTACAATTTTGTCACTTTTACTGTTATTTATTTTTGCCATAGCAAAATTAAATAATAATAAAATTAATCATTTTATTAATTTTGATTGGTGGTATGATAATTTCTTTATTTTCTTATATAACTCTTAAATGCTTAATCTACAATAATGCTTTTGTAACTCTTCTTTTTTATTCATATAGATCTAGTTTCACAGCTGGATTAGCTGGAGCTGTTGCATCAACACCTATTGATGTAGTGAGAGTAAGTTTTTTCATTAAAGTCATTCCACTTCAAGTTATTTATTTCTCTTGCCAGTTAAAAGTACTAAAATGAACATTTTCATCAAATATAAATGTTCATAGTTATCGTACAGTGGGGCATGTTAGTTTTATCTTTTATATTTTAAGCTAAGCTGCCATTGAAATTGTTAGCACTCTGACCTTTGTTAATAATGGGTTTGATTCTAACCTCTGGCTTGATGCTATTGTTATGGTTTGGAATCCATTTCAAACTATTGTTCCAAATATCAAAACGGTAAGTCCACATTTTGATGCTGCTGGCAGATAGCTTACTTGCAAAATGAGTGTAGGGCTTTTGTTGTTTATTGGATAAAGGATTAGGCCCTCATTTGCAAAGTTATTAATAAGCATTATATTGTTCATAAATTTCTTGCCATTGATTTCTATCTGCTGTCTTTTTTAAATGCCTTTTTCTACTTCCTGCGATATTAATACTAAAAATATTTTTAAATTATTTTATAATTGTCATATTAATAATTAGGGTATTTATTTTTATTAGAATTGTTGCATAGGAAAATATCTGTGTTTTGTTTGTTATGTTTATCTTTGATGGTAGGTTTTCATTATTTCTAATTCTTCCTCAAATTAATCTTAGGATTGCACTTTGAAATTGATAATCCTGTTTATTATAATAATAAACTATCCATGTAATTTGAATTTTATAAAAACACAAAATATGCAATTCAAATGCATAATGGATTAAAATATTAATAATCCATTATGGAAATAAATCTTACATTTAAATAGTGTATTTCTTACCCTATGCCTTTTAAAATTTCAAAATTTTTTTTTTGATGTATAGGAAAATTGTCATGTAGTAATAAAGAGTGCAATCATTAAGAATTTATTGTAATTATTTTCTTTTTCTGTATTGTAGACTCGATTAATGAATCAGAAAAAATTGAGAGCAGCAATTATCAGTGGGACTCAAGCTGAAGCACAAGTTATTTATACTGGCTCACTTCATTGCGCAATTCATGTATGTCATAATTAATTAATTTTATGAATTAATTCTTAATAAATAGTTAAATATCTCTTGGTTGAGTAAATTATGGTTGTTAAAAATAAATTTTTAAAATAAGTAACAATAGAATCAAGAAACTTACAACTATATATAGTGTGAGCAATGTAAAATCTATTATTAATTTCAATAATGTTTAATAGTGTTTGTCTGGAAAAATATTTTAATTTACTTTCTGCAAACATTTGAGTATTTTGTTAGTAAATTATTTCATGTCAGGTTGTGTATCCACATGTTGGCTTTTGGGCTTATAATCCTGACATTTAAAATATTGGTGCCTAACACTTCCTTTGAAGTGATTCTTCCACAAATTTTCCATGGAAAAATCTAATGATTTTAAATCATTTGATGTAGTGACTGGAGGACCACACTACTTGTCCAGCCTTGTAAAATTGTCATTCAAAGAATTTTAAATGCTTTTTCAATAGGGAAATGAATAAAGATTCAAAGAAAATGTTTATATGAAAGAATCTGAGTAATTATATGTATAAATGGATATAGATTGTTCGTATCATTGCCTTTTGAGTTATCAAATATCAAAATGACTTTTTAAAAGTATCATGTTGACAAATATTTTAATTCAAAAAATTTTATTACCATTTTTTTCAATTTGAAAATTTTTAAGTTTACTACTTTTTTTATCAATGTCATTTCCAAAATCTGTGATTTTGATTTATATATTTTAAAAGATATTTTGTTAAATTTGTATTGAACATTTCTCTTTGATTTAATAATTTATTTGGTTATTAAATCAAAGCAAATTAAAAGTGCCATAATTATAAATACAAAATATGGCTGATTTGCTAATTTTAAAAACAAACTAATCTTTTTTATTTTTTAATTGAATGAGTTATCATCAATTAATTTTAACAGCTTTTGTGTTTTTAAAATTCCTTTCAAAATTTTTTAACTATATATTTATTAATCAATTCTGTTCTAGACTGTGCAGACTGAAGGTATATTAGCGCTTTATAAAGGTTTCGTGCCAACATGGGTCAGATTAGGACCTTGGAATATTATTGTATCCTTTTTTTATATTTATTATATTTCTTGAGCAATTTAAGATTAATTAGAATAACTCCTTTAAATGATAAATCTGTTTTATGTTCTTTTATTATTAATTGATTTTCTTTCATATTTGAAAATGTAATGTACTGTGTATCTCAGAAATTCATGCAGAAACTAGATAAATAAAAAATATCTTTAGGAAACATAAAGGATAGGAAATCAAAAAGAAATATTCCCTTATAACTTAGAAATACAAAAACATAACAAGGCTCATGATGTATCAAATATAGTGTTAAACATGTTGCTACACAACAAAAGTATTGAAAGACCTATAAACATCACAAAGATAGTTCAAAATTTTTCCTATTAACATGGATGTATGCACAATCATATATGATATGAATATGTGAACATTTTTAAAAATACTTGTTGCTTTACTGATTGTAATAGGAGTGATGGAATCATCAGGTCCATTTCAAAATATATAACCTTGTCATACACATTGGTTTTCATGGGACACCACAGAAGATAATCAAAAGAGATGAATTTTGATCTTAGAAATCAAGCAAAAAGATTGCTACTCTTTATTCAGTTATCCAGTTCAGATTATTAAGTAAACATTGTATAATGGGATGGCAGCCCATTATACAATGTTCATTCATATTAAAACCTCATTGCAAATTTAACATATTCGATATCATTAAACGTTTCTAGAATTACTGCTAGAGAAAAGATATCTTTGTTGTTGGCCTGTTGGTAGCAGCTCATAGTGAACTCCTTGATGACTAGTCCACAAGACACAAAACTTATGAAAAAATTTTGTGGGGGTTCATAGGTAGTCTTGTGCTATGCAAGACTGTATCCTGGGGCAACAACCAATGTTTGGAACACTTGGGAGTGTTGACCTAGTTTTGATCAGCGCTTGATTTAGTATGACTACAACGGTTGCAAGAAAGCAAAGTTAAATAGGCTGTTGGTCATTGTTGTTTGTGGACTTCCAATAGTATGTGAGGAGCCTACTTGTTCAGCCTGTATACCTTTCCTAAATGATGCAGATAAAGTCTGTTTCATTGGAAATGTTAAATTGTCCTCCTCAATGGTTGCCTACAGGGCTTTGTCCTCCAAGGCCTGTGATCATCCTCTGTGGGCTTCATCACAGAAAGACAATCTCCTGATCTGCAGTTGTGAAACCAATGTCTTGCTGTACATTCATTCACAGCACTATCCCTAAATGTTTGACATATTTGGCCCACTTGATGCAGCAGCAGATAAGCCTACTTTTGAAGTCGTAAAGCAAACAACATGGTTCCAGCTCTTTCAACACACCCATTTCTCTTCCCTACCATATTAGTTACGATTGATGAATGTGGTGCACCTTCTTTTAAAACGACTGATATTCCTGCACTCAACTGATTGATGTTTCAATTATATCATGCATAAATTTGCTTACTGCAAAAAGGGCAAGAACTTTCTTGTTTATATTATTTTTGATGCACTTTTCAAGTACTGTCGACTATCTAAAATTTCAGTTAACCTGAGTAAATTACTTGAGAAGGAAACTAGTTATTTAAAAAGTAGAATTTATAATAGTGTCTAAATTATAATAAGTAAATCTGAATTAGCATTTTAATTCATACTTTTTTGTGTGATCATTAATCAGTTGAATTTCAAATTACCTCATTTTTTTTCATAACGTGATAGCATCTGTTCTAATTATTTCAGATAATCACAAGTCTTATCTTAAAAAGTCAACACTCAGATTCTTTAATAATAAAAATGTAGTTATTTAGGATAAAATTTTGAAATAAAATGTATTATTTGAATGAATCAAATGTTTTCCTTAATATACTTTTAGTTTTTTGTCATATATGAACAGATGAAGAGATTGTATTGAGACTTTGTGCAATTTATCCCTGGAGAAATGGCTGGATTCATCTGGACATTTTTTGTAAATCAGCGGCCCTCATGCTTATGTGTTATACGATTTTTAGCGAAAATTTGACTGGAGAGTTCTATAGCTCCTTCTACTACCTTAAGTATTTCTAGTTAGAGTCAAATGATCTTATTTATTTTGTTTTGTTTTGAGAAATGTCTATTTTTATCAGATTATCTGTAAAAATTATACACTTATATCTGTTTGTTTCTATTGCTACAAATGTGATATTCCTTCATTAAAAAATAAATTTTTATCCAACTATTTGTGTATTTAATTTAATAAAGGGAAAAAATAGTGTCCAAAGATATTTGGCACCCATGAAAAAAATGATAAATTTTACTGCATACCTAAAAATATATTTATTCTTTCTTAATTAATTTGCAAAATAATAGAAAGTTTTTCTAAAAGTAATATAAAAAGTAAATCACAGCATGTCAAGGGCACACTAGCCTAGTTATAAAACTGTAAATTTTGAAATAGAAAAAAAAATATTCCAACTTTTGTAGTGCAACTGAAAATGATTTAAATTTCTACCTTCACCGTGTAAGTCTTTGAAGTGAGTACTTAGGACATAACCCCTTTCTATATGATAATATAGCTTATTGTCTGTGAAAAGTTCTCCTGAAAGACATTAATGTATGATTGGCATTAAAGTTTACACCATCTTCCTGCTATCACTAAATTATGTAAAATGCGGGATGTATTTTTATATAATTTTTTCTCTTTGAATTATAAAACTAGATTCAAAATTATAAAATGAATACAAAACATACCACAAATCTATAATTATAACTGTTTATTCGGCACAATTTATGCCCTTAAATCCACTCCTGATTTTTATGTAAAAAATTACATTAATCGAGTTATAACTCTCATTCTCTTTTCCTGTATATTAACATTAAGTACATCTACATTACTTTTGAAGAACTTGATACAATAGCCTTTGATATTCGTTTATATCTTTTGTAAAAGCAGATCGAGAACTCTACCAAAATTTTACAGGCTGGGGTCTGAAACTTGATAAATGGACACTTTCCAAAAACTTCTCATATAATGTTTAAAATTTTTACCTAATTAAAAGGTTTATAAAATAAACAAAAGTGGATTCTTTGTGTCATTTTTGCATAAAAAATCTTTTTTTTTACTTAACCATTTTAATTAATGAACCACATTTTACATTATGTTGAGTCCCTCCTTTACACTGAAGTACAAATCTCAAAAACTCCAGTGACATAAAATCCTGCAAGTCTGAAAGTGAACAGAATAAAATAAAATGAAAAAAAATTTTAGTTACGTGAGCAGAGAACCTGAAACAAGAATCCAATTCACAAAAAATCAAATAATATGTTATGATTGAATTTTTCTCCTTTATTAGTGTATTTAAGGTTAATTCCAATAGACCACCAGGACTATTAAGTTCATTCATGCAAATTTTGAAAAATAACTAATTGTTGCTGTTCTTCAGTATGTTAACACTAAGGATAAGGAATATTTTTTTAAAAAACAGAAAATTAAATAATTTGAGAACTACTAATTCCAGAAATTCATGCATATATAGCCTTTGAAAGTTTAACAAATATATCTTTTTGTGTAAATTTGCATCTTGCACAAATGAACTTATTTATAATAAATTTTATTAATGATAAAAGTTATAACTAATCATTCCTATATGTAAAT
>JAPDSC010006851.1:0-13474 GCA_026290005.1 Latrodectus geometricus | reverse complement strand
ACATCTGTTTCCTCTGCGGCTCCTTTTATGTCGTTTGCACTACGACAAACACTACCCATACTTCTTTAATGAACAAAATCTTAAACGCCTCATCTTGCAACAAAGAGCCTAAGGTTTGAGTAATATACATTTACTCAAAATAAGTTTTATAATAAAAATTAAAAGACAAGAGCATTATGCTATGTACCATAATTAAGGGGCACATTTCATCTGAAATGAAGAATCTCTCTAAAATACCAACAATCATTTTTAAAATTCTAACTAGCCATATTTGTGTGAAAACATTTTTACTGTTTCAGATATATGTTGATGTCAATGTTCCAATTTGTTGATGCCTTCTTAACATAATATCTTTGTACATTTAAGTGTCAAGAAAACTGAAGCATCTGTTTAATATTATCTAATAAATAACCTATGAAGCCTACAAATTGCTTAAGCAGGAAATTGTATATTAGTCGACTAATTTTAAAGACATCTTTGAGTCTTAATGTTAAAAATATTTTAAATATACTTCGATAAAGTCACAAGTAATGAAAACTTATGAGAGTGGTGAGGAAAAAATCATTTGTAATGCAAGAGAATGTTTTGAAGACAATCTATATTATTATTTTTTTTAATAAATTTAAATGGCTTTTAACAATGATATTGAATTGACTGAAAAATTGTTAAATCCACTTAATAGCTTATCACTGAGAACACAGCTTCTGCTCGTGAAACACAACGAAACGTGTTTTCCATTAATATATAAAGGCACCGTGGAAACAAGGAAGATTAGGAAGCTTTTAGGATACTCTAAAATTTCGAAACTGTAAAAGTGTTGGGAATCTATTTTATAGATCACAATGTGAAGTATCCTAAATATGCTAAAAAATGTCCATGTCCTATTTCGATAGTCAACTGAAGATGTTAGACTTAGAAAAGAGCAGTATAATTTGATCTACTTGAAACAGCTTTAAACATTTAAAGTGTTGTATTGTCTCAATGGAATAGACCAATTTTATCGGATTTTACATACATGATATAAATTGTTTTAAGTGACCAGTGAGGATGTCCATACTTAGGTTATTTTTCAAGAGCATCTCAAGACATACAAGAAACGCAAATCATACTAATTATTCACATCCATGTCGTTACAGATGCTTCATCAGCTTTCTTGTTGGTATGAGAAAATCATAGCACTGAGATTTACTCTCATTTTAGTTATATTCCCTCTTTTTTACAAATTTTGGGCCGTCGGCTCAATATAATAGAAGACCGACTTTCAGATCAGAAGGTAAAGTTTTTCCTTCCGTCAGAATCTAGTGGTGAACGCAGCTCAAGTGCATAATTTTGTGTCTTTCAGTTGTTAAATTTATCAGGTTCTGTTTTCGAATATTGACATAAGGAAGAGACTAGTGCAAAATTCATATATTAACAAATGTTTTGTCAGTAAAGTGAAAGCCCTGAAATGTGTTGTTTTATGATGTATACACGCACTGAGTTTAACGCAATTTGAAACTGTCTCATGAAAGGATTCTCCGAAACCATTGGTTGTCCTCTTCATACAAAGTATTTTTCGTTTCTATATTTGCCAGCGATTTTATGTTAAGCTGATATTTATTTTTGATTTCTAAAATATTTTCGGCGTCTTAAAACTGCAGAGTGCTTTATCTATTTTAGATTGAACTTTACCTTTAAAAAACCGTTTCATCGCTTGATTGCTTAAAGACATTCAAGTGAGTTTTACCTGACAGTACTTGGAAATTTGGATATCAAGTACGAGGGTAATCCTACTTGCCTCCATGACAAACACGTAGGTGCCCACCGGGTAACGATGAACCAGTAGCAGCTTCTTGGTTTGATGTAGCGAAGGGTTAGTCACCCAGTTCCCATCGTTAAAAAAAATGGATAAGTATGACTCTAACACGCTAGATATTCTAACAGATAAAAACTAAAGTATAGCTTGTTAATTCCTTCATAAGATTGCCTTCTAAGATTTTTTTTTTTTTTTTTTTTTTTTTTTTTTACAATGGTGTGACCTATTTAAGTATTAAAACAAAAATGCTGTTGCTCTGTTTTCTATTATTCAATAATGGATAGTAACTTCAAACTCTTCATTATGAAAAATGTGATTTCATAACCTACCACTATTGCCTCTAATATCGTGTGGTTGATATCCACAGCACAGTATAGTGTTCCGGAACAATTTTCGTTGAAAGGAATAAATCAAAAGCTCTCACAAAACAATCCACTTCGACAAATGGGCATGTAGAGATCACAAATATTTCAATTATTTTTCCTTTATAGTAGTTGAAATTGAATCCTAAATCTTGAATTCCTAGAAGCGTTACTTGTCTCTGTTATTTTATGCTTTTTATGAGTCCAAGTTAAATGAACTACGCGATTGGTCGAAGAATTGATTTTTAATCTTTCTTGACCCAATCAGAGAACAGTCTTACTAACATGAACTATGAATGTTAAACATTCATATTATCCATTAAAGTTCTTAATGTCATATTCTGTTCGATGAAAATGTATTGATAATTAGGTGAAAATGCGCTTTAGGTCCCCTTCTCTGCCAACTTGGCGAAAGTGTGCTGTGGGTCCCAAATTGGCGCGTTTTCAAAAACGCTGTTGCCATGGCGATAATGGAATACGATTTTTAACGGTTTTAAACTAATTAGCAACCAATGAAAATGACCGATTTTTCAAACTGAAACTAATTAACGACCAATGAAAATGCTAAAAGAAAAAAACAATTAATGAGCATGCGCAAATTATTTCCTATGGAGGTTGCTATAAAGAGCTCATTAGGTATAAAAACGTCCGGTTAACCACGCTTGGTACATTTATCGCCAAGTTGGCAGAGTAGGGGACCTAAAGCTCAGATTAACGGATAATTATTTTAATTTAATTTTTATTCCAATGATTTTCTGTAATTACGAAAGGATTTTGAAAATTTCAATTATCAAAAGATTAAAATATTTTTCCCGTTTAAATAAGAGTGAAATAAAGTGGATTGGTAATTTCTTTAAAGTTATCAAATCTTATTATGAGAAAATTGAATTATATACTTACCCAAAAATAAAGTTTCATTTATTTAAAGAAAAACTATATTCATTGTTTGCTGTATGGTTTTCATTCAACTTCCCTATAATCTTGTAACTCCTAACAAATTGTAATAGCGAGCTGTGAAGGAACTAAATTTAGGGAAAATTTAATTAAAATATTATGAACTAAGGAAAGCAAACTGTCACAATTTTTTTTCCCTTAATTTTAAGAAATTTTTCTGTACTTAAATAAGATTTTTTCGATTTTGAGTTGTTTCCATTCTTTTTGAAATCGGTCAAACACAAAAAACATTTTTAGTTACGTTTTTATATATGTAAAATGTGTACAAAAAATAAATAAAATAATAAATAAATAAATAAAAAAATTTATAGATGTTTCATGATGTTATACATATTTTAGTTACTTGTGAATGAACATTTTGTTATGTTTGTGGTAATTATGCATCGCTACTGAAGTTATTTAAAGTAGCTTATAATTATGTATATTTCATTGTAACTCGTTTTGAAAAATCTAATGTTTATATAGTTTTGTTCTATCCATTAGTTTGAATCTTAATTAAAATAATAAATATGAGACTATTTTATTTTTTTTTATATCTTAATAAAAACATATTTATTTTTAAAAAGAAATTGTATTCCAATTTCTCTCCAGCCTTCTATTTTGTGATTTTAGCAAGACGCGTAAAAATTCTTTTCAAAAGTTATTGGAGTTTAATTGGAAACGTGTCTTGTGGTTAAGAAAGTAGTATTATTTTTCTGCTTATTAGACTTGTGTTCATAGAATATTTAATTTTTCGAGGTCCAAATATTGCTCTTGTGTAATGGCGTAAAAACGAAGCAAGTGAGCTATAATTTACCTTGATACTGACTAAATGTTAACAAATACTCTCAACCCCACAATTTTTGTAATAACTAACCAATCTTTTTGTATTTGTAAATTATTAAAAAACATTAAAAATAATTCTATCAAATTCTACTATATGCAAATATTTCTTTTTCAAACTAGTTTCAGAAACACAAGTATTACTACTTAAAGATTAGTGAAAAATAGTCACGATGCTTTTTAAATAGAAAAATCTTTATTTTCATATTTCTCTTAATTAAAATTTAAGTAATATATTATTCATCATTTAACCGTTTCAATATTTAGCAAGGGAAATTGATAAAAATTTACTGTACGGTCACCCTTGGCAAATTTTTCAAAAAGTCGCCAAAAATCTTTCCATTTTGCACAAGTAAGCTCTAAAAATAAGCAGAATATTGAATCCCTTATCTGCGATTGTTTGGAATCTCTCCTCTGTGATTGGTTGGAATGGGTGTTGCCAAAAAATGTTATTTTTCGCCAAATGTGTAAAAATTGCGCAAAGGGTGACCGTAAAGTAAATCTTAGCCGGGAAGTTTTTTTATATATTCTTAAAAGATTCCAGATTTACAAGAAATGATTTAATAAATACTAAAAATCTTTCACATGGTATGCATATGATAGATCAAATACTCAAATTCTGTATGTTGTTATAAATTGCAGGTAACTGAAAACCAGTCAGAAAGGTTTAGTCTACTTTGTTTCATTACAACATTGTAGAGATGGGCGTATATTACACCAAATGACATTTCAAATATGTTGATATGCCTGATCTGAATATAATTATATAATTCAGTGATACACACATTTTCTGTGAAATAATAATGATTAGCTTTTCTATTACTCTTTATCTTCGAAGACGCATAGCATTTTAGTATAAATATATAATTAAAAAATAAGTTTAGTAATTATGCTCTTATAAAATAACTTGGGAAATTTAAATAATTTGGATTAGCGCTCCACTTCAACAATGGGATTAATCTACTTGACAACAATTGAAAGTATTATTTAATTATGAATGATTTTTTAAAATAACTTTGAAGTTCTTATTTGCATTGTTGTATCAACAATATACTGTTTTAAGTTAACACAAACAAAAAGAAATTTCTTTATTACTTTTGTATTGCAATTGATTTGTGGTGCGACTGAACTTTTTGAAACATATTTTGAGTTACTACTCTGAGATATATTGCTATTTTTCTCTTGATATTCTTCTTTAATTTATACTGTCAATACCATGATGAGAAGGGTTCTACGACCAGCAAGGTGGATTCTTAGAAAATGGTGAGAAATAGTTTTAATCTAAGTTTTGAAATTTAAACGTGATTGTAAACACATTAAGAGAATTTCGTAACTTCACCGATATATCTAATAAGTATTGAGTTAAATAACGTACATAATATCTTTATATGTAACGAAAAAATATTAAGAGAAAAATAATTAGGCTTTGATAGTTTTTAGTAATAATAAAATCCGGTAAAGATTAACTGTAGGTCAACCTTGGCAACTTTTTGAAAAAGTCGCCAAAAATCTCGCCATTTTGCACAAGCGATGTCTAAAAAGAAACAGAATATTGAATAATATTGTCTGATTGGTCGGAATTGGTTAGGTTACCAGAAAATCTTATTTTTCAACAAATGTAGAAAAATCACGCCAAGGGGGACCGTGCAGTAAGTCTCAGCCTGAAATCCTATTTTGACCCACCGCTGGTGCCAACAGGAAAAAATTGGCGAAAAACGTATTAATGAAAGGGAAACAGAAAACGTACAATACGAAAAAAATGTATCTAATACATAATTTGAAAATAATTCATATCTTTCCTGTAAGCATTAATTTGTTGGCATTTTAAAAATAAAAACATATTTTATTTTTAAAATGCCAACTCTCTCTTTTTTAAAATGATTAAAAAACCAAAAAATGAAAAACCAAGAACAATAATCACGAAAAGTTTTACTAAAACTTTTCGTGATTATTATTCTTGGCGATAGATCGAATCCCTTCATCTCGGATTTATCGCTCTTGGTAATGGAGTAAATCTAAATAGGACTCAACCCTTAAAATTGATCGTGTATATCTACACGTTTTCTCACAAATTAGATAACGTGTAGAATTTAAGTGTATAAATACTTAGTAATTGAGTTATTACTTTTGCTCATAGGTTTATTCAACGATGATGAGCTCCATCTTTACTAGTACACTATTTATAAGGTTGCATACGCGACCTTGTATATTGCTTACAGTATACAAGGGCAACAATTTTACTGGGTAAATGTGAGTGAAGATATGCATTAACTATTTTAAGCAATATTATAAATATGTAGTGGTGTTTGTTGATTGAAATAAAATTAAAGTAGCTAAATTCATTACACCTGATTAATTATTTAAAATTACATTCACTCAGTCAATTTTTGCTTTAGTTGTATGAAAATATCAACATAATATTTTAAATTAAGCGAGAAACTTGTTTTCTAACAGCTATTTTTTATTTAAATTCAATGTTGATTTATTGAAATGCAAATTTTTCATTTATTGATTCATATAAGTATTATAATTCTATTGCTAATTCAAATATTACAAAAATAAATTATGTGCATTCCCACTGAATGAACATTTAATAACATATAATTTTGAAAATAAACTTTGCGTGCCCTGTTTGGCACGTTTTCTGAAACGCCGTTGCCATGGTGAAAATTATACCGCTGTTTCAAAGTGAAATTAATTAGTTACCAATAAAAAGGCTAAGACAAAAGAGTAATTAATGAGCATACGCGAAAAAGCGCTTCAAATTCGTATATGAAGTACGCATTAAGGATGAAAAACGTCTAGATTACCACGCTTGGCCCGTTTATCGCCAAGTTGGCAAGAAGGGAACCCAAACCATAATTTAACTTATATTATTATTTATATACGTGCTAACATTTGGCTTCTTTCTTAAAAATTTTGATTGATTCTTAAAGAAAAAACGTATATTATTTAAAATCTTAAAGTTAAATATTACTCTTCTGTAATAAATATCGAATTTTTAGAAGTTCATGCGCGCTTGTTTATTAATTTATGATGAATTAGAAATTCTTTAGTTCTTTTATTGATAATGATAATATCTTACATTAAGTTGAATTTTGCATGCTGAATCCTGATTTTAATCTTAAAATAAAACAGTACGGTCTTATAATCATACAATCATCTTTTATTCTGCAGGATCTATCGCCAGTGGGCCAAGAAAGCCGAAAAGTGGGTAGAGAGCCAAATGGATAATTTTCGGTTCTCACGTTGTGACTCGGATGAGGAGCTGGTGGGTAATTATACCATGGAGGAGATCGTCGAACACATTGAAGAGTACAAAAAAACAAGAGTGTATGTTCGACTGCCCTGGAAAAGCGGCAAAAGGCTAAGAGCCCCTCCTCCTCCAACATAGTTTTTTTTTTTTTTTTTAACGAAACTCCATTTGATTCGTGATTTATCACTGTACATGAACCTATAGTATTGTCTTTTGAATAACCAAGAACGTAACAAAAAAAAAAAAAAAAAAAAAAAAAAAAAAAAACTGTATGATAATAAAGTGCACGAAGTAGTTTCACCACGAAAATGTTCACCTATTTGAAAACAGCTTTATGAGAAGGAAACTTATTTTGTGACTTTTTCCTGGAATTGACTTATTAGGATTCGTAAACTATTCACATCAAATGCGACACTTTAATTTCCTAGACACTAGTGTAACAAAATAAATTACACACTGAGTAACTATGAAAAATATAATTTTACAAGACAATTGTGACAAATGACTGAATTGGACTTACATCAATATCTTATGATTTTATGGAGCTCTTTCTTGTGATTGAACATATCATTTCCAAGACTACAATTAACTGTGGAGAATGATCTGTATTATGTGTGAACAACAATTATACTAACATCTGACATTTATGGAAAAATCAATGTATAATAAAAAAATCCACGAAAAATTGTTTGGACTGTCTTTCAAGCAGTTGCGAACATTTTGAAACTTGGGTAATATAATAAAAGGAATGACAATTTTACAAAAGCAAGAATAAAGAGTAAATCAATAATCCAGGTGAACATATTGCATACACAATCCATATAAAACATTCAAAATAAAATGGACACTTCATAAACTATATCTATGGATTGCAGAACTCTCCTACTTTCTATTTATTATTTTTTTTCCAGTTTACTTCAATTCAAATAGTGATTAAATCAATTTTATCCAATTTAGGAAAATACTATCTAGTACCATACTGAAAGCTATTAAAAAGTTTTGAGCTTTTATGTTCTCACACAGTTTAAAGTTAAAAATGCTAAAACAAATAAATTTATATATTTACAATAGACAATAATAAAAACAACATGATCACTGCAACAAGTAAAGTTTTTTTATGAATATTTTCACTTATTTTTATTTCATTTATTCAAAATTAACTGCAATGTATATGAATTATTTTTTGGTAGCAATAAACATTTTTTATAATATGCAGTATTTGTGTTTCTTTATAACTCTTATTAAGAAATTAATTAGTTAAGTATTCAATTAGTTAATTAAAAACAAAATTAATTTATTAAAGTAATAACAAATGAAAGTAAAAATAATATATTATATATAGTTATTCTAATTGTTAAATAATGTGCATGTCGTTTTTACACGCAATGCGATTAGCTTTGTGCATGAGGATTATTGAATATAAGTCTACAATTTAAAAGGCTTATATTCAATGTACTTAACTCAAATGCAAAGGCAGGTCATCATACGCCTCTACATTTGAGTTAAGACACAAATCCATGAACTACTCAGTTAAATGATATACATTATTTAGCTAGTAACTTGGTTTAGAATGAAAGAATATGCCTGTATGGTGTGAATCAATGACAGAAATTTCGCAATTTGTTATTATACCAATAAGTCATTATAATACTCTAATTGAATTTTTTAATGATATATTTGTATGTAAAATCCAAAAATGCTCAAATAATTATTACATAGTTTAGGTCAGTGGTCAGCAAAACTTGTGAACTTCGTGCAAGTATGCTACCGTATTATTTTTTAAATCTTAAAGTAAAGTACAAAAAGTCTTTAAAGAATACATGGCATTCACTTATTACTTATAAGCTAACCTCTATCTAGTAAATATAAAATAATTTTTATTTAAACTTTTTTCAGTTAAAAAAATTGAATTGAATATGTATAAGGAAACAATTAAAAAAATGTAGTAATAAATTATAAATGTAAAAACAGAGTTTTTTGTTAAACTTATAGACTACAATGGAAAGCAAGGAACTCTCTTTTCTTATCAAGAATTTTTTTTTAATGTTGATTAAGTATTAATGGCTGCCATTCGAATACAATTGTTTAAGTGTTTTGACACCACGTAGTGAACAGGAAAAAGAACTCTCAATCCAATACTTAAATCTGAATATTGCCTTCACTTTGAATTTGGACCAAAGTTGCGAATTTTTTTCGGGAACAATAGACCTAATATTTTCAGAGTATGAAGGAAGCGGCTGTACAGATATATAATTTTGAAAATCAATCAATTCTAACTCCACTGCAGAATTGCCTTCTTGAAAATCAAAATGCTCCATGACGCAAGTAAAGAAATCTTCAGCTACAATCTTTTTAAAATCTTTTTAAAAAGTAATTTGACAAACTGCAGCTCTTGAAATCTTGAAAGCATTTGTTAAAATTATTTCTCAAATCTAAAATAATCACAACATATTGAAGAATTAAAGTTAGTGAAACGTAGCGTTAGATCTACCAAAAATATTCCTGCGAGCAAGTCATTTGCGTTCGGTGATCACTAGTTACATATCGTCTTTTTGTTCATAAATACATAATTTGTTTGTTCCATAAACGTATTAGAAAAAATGGTTGAGCAGCTCATTTTTTTGAAGCAAACATGTTGCATTTGTCAAAGAAAAAAATGAAACTTCGTCTTTATTATATGTATGATGTGGATGGTTTCAAATGTTTTTATTAAGCATATAATACTTAATTTTTTATATTGCCCGAAATCAATAGTCCTTTATGTATGTCTATAAATATATACTGTTTTTACGTTAAGGAGATTTATATTATTAAAGTGTGTTGATTAACTTTCCATTTTTATGCATTATGAATTTCAAAAGGACTCACCAAGGATCAGTTGTAATATCACACTCAATGTAATGACAAGTGATATAGCAATGTTGCACAAATAAGTGATAGAATTGTGTTTTTCAAATTAAATTTGTCACAGATGCTGGAAATTTTCCGTGTGTTCTTCCTTGTAATTCGTAACTCCAATCTACAATTTATAAAAGTATTCTGGAAGGAAATGGAAGGTGATCTAGTATTCTCTTTCTCTAAAAAGCTTAGTGATAGCTAACAATTTTTTGATTATCATCTATGGGTTGTCTTATTGATAGTACAAACGTAAGACTATTTTCATTAATCGAAAAACCAAAAAAGTACTTTCGCTTTTTTATGTGATATATGAAATAATATATCTATAATGCTTACAGTGAAATTTAAAAAAAAAAAAAAAAAAAAAAAAAAAAACATTTAGCAAAGTGACTTTTGATTTATATTTTAATTTAATTCATATTCTAATAGTAAACTGTAGTTTTAATTTTATAAGAAAAATGATCAAAATAATTTCCTAATCCAGGCTTATTTAAGTATTTTATATACTTATATATATATATATTAAAGTATTACCTATGATATTTATAACATACCGTATTTTTCGCCGGATAAGACGCACTGGTATATAAGACGCACCCAATTTAAAAGGAGGCAAATCTAGAAAAAAAAGATTATGAACCAAATTCTGTAGTAAAATATTTTATATCAACTGTATAACGTGCACGATGACTCCCCGTGGAATTGTTTCTTTTGGGAATGTTTTCCTTTTAAAGATCAACATTTGGGGCAGTTTGGTACCATCTGCACAGCAGGACAGCACAACCGAGTAGTGGGTTTTCTCATGCCCTGAGGTTTTTACTTTTGGCTCCTTTGTTATCTACGATTCTGTTAGATGGCACATCAAACGTTAGCGGGACTTCATCCATGTTCCCAATCTGGCTCATTTCAAAGTTATTCTTCTTCCTCGCATCAATAACAAACTTATGAAAAGACAGAATCTTTGATTCGTATTCCTTGCCATGGTGGGCTTTTGTATTTGCCGTATAAGACGCAGGCACTTTTCCCCCCGATTTTCGGGGAGAAAAAGTTCGTCTTATACGGCGAAAAATACGGTAATACTTAATAGTTATGCTTATTTAGAAAATGTTCGAAAATGTTAGCCCCTTTTTTATAATATTAGTATTTATATAAACGTTTCTTGTTGATACACCACATTAAACTGAAATATGTTTCACATTAGATAAGTATATATTTGTGATTAAATTGAAAATCTTAAAAAGAAGTATAAAATCTAATTTTTATACAGTTATTAAACCCTAATTATATTAACATAAATTTTGAATACCTAAATACAATATATTTAAGAAGAACCATTCTGTCACTGATAATGAATTTTAATATTCAATTTCCTTTTTTATGCAATTAACTTTTAAAGATAAAGCCAGAGAGAGATAATAGTGAATAACCATATATTTTAACAACACGTGACAATTACAAAACACTCTATACAACATAAATTATTGCATAAAATATCATTTCCATTTCGTGGCAAAGGCCATGCACACATCCCATTAAACAAGTTATCTTACCAGAAAATATGAGCCAACCGTAAGATGTTGCGCTTTCCAATCATGAATCTATAATGCCACATGAGACACACCTAATGTCACTCTCTAAGTGTCACATGAGAAACGGAACCTTATTCCTTCATTTATTATGTTTCGTGGGAGATATAGTGTTTGCGGTGAGAAAGCGCCTTAATGTCGCGAAATGTTAAAGGATTTCAGCGAACGGCCTTTTAGAATTGAGTTATCATGATGGTAAAAGAGCGTTTGCATTAGATAATTAAACAATCATAATTTTTAAATAATATTTCAGCTGTAGTCAAATGAAATTATTTACGATCTGTATGACATTTTTTTTCCAGAAATTCTTTAGACATATGCCATTTGACAAATGCGAGTTGCACATTCAATCAATTCAAAAAAGTCTATCAAGGGGGTAAAAGCAGAACACGCGGAGTTTATCACTCAATTACTCAGTTACTTTTTCAAGTTTAAAATAAAACTTTATTTTATTATATTTTATTTATAAGATTTTATTATTTATTTTATGATTCTATCAAACATAATTTGCCAAATAGTCAATATTTGGCGGATTGAGTCTGATAAAATCACACTAACTCTTTATAAGAGTAGTCGTAATTTAAACACAATTTTGTTTAAAGTAAATCAATCATTTGCCTTATATATTGTGCTTTAATAATATTTTGCACCTTGTTTTGCTATGTACAAAACTGTTCATATAGTTTTAGAAAAAAAAGATAATAATACATCAATATAAAAATTATTTCAATTGTATATTTCTAAACAAAAAATAGCATATGTAAATAAAGAAAATTTCGCTCTGATCTATTTGAAATTTTATAATATGCAATTTTAATTTTATTTAAATGGGAAATAAAATGAGTTTAAAGAACTCTCATTTTAATGTATTCAAATACGATTATGTTATATATATTGCATACATACATGCATATGTATATATATATATATCTACCTGCAAAAAATGATATGATAGGCTGTAACATATATAACATATTACGAGGCATATTTTCGTCTTTTGTTTGCCCATCGTTACCCCATGTATGCAAAAGTAAGTAAATGCGTAAATGGATACGATTTATTTCAGAGTATTATTTTTTTTCACAATTATTCGAGTTGATTATGGAAAAGCTTGTTGACTTTTACATATTTTACTGTCATTATGACATTTTCTTCGTGTATTTTCTAGTATGCTACAAGGAAAGATTTATGTTCTGTTAGATTTATCACTTGAAGGTTATACAAATAAAATACATATCATTAGTGGTTATTAATTATTAAAGGATCAGATTCCTTTTCACTAAATAATAAAGACTCTGAAAGAATACAACTCTGTTATATGCATATTATACTCCGATACTCTATGAATACTCTAAAATAGATGCTATGAATACTCTTAAAATAGAGATGGAAGGGTCTTCAAGTGAAATCCTCTAAACCTTTAACAGTACAACGATTCTTCCTATGCAATCAATCAAAAGTAGTTTCGTTATCGCTTGTTTTGTAAAATGCTTTGTTATATTCATTATTCAGAGTGTTAGGTACTAATTTCAAACCAAAAGATAAAATAACTGTATAAGTGCCGAAAACACAAACTTCACATGAACTGAAATCGAACTTTTGTGCAATCACAATTTGTTTTCCAAAATCATATTTATTTTTGTGAACTTGTGGACTCTGAATGGGGGAGCAGCTGTTGAAAATTTAATCATAACCGCAATCATTTTCTTTCTGAAATATTAAAAATTATTCGAAGAGTTTTCTCGTCAGAAACACCAGAAAGAAAGTGATGTATTTGTTATACAGTTTCGAATTCATTTAT
>JAPDSC010006848.1:0-16536 GCA_026290005.1 Latrodectus geometricus | reverse complement strand
CCGTGTGTGTGTGTGTGTGTGTGTGTGTGTGTGTGTGTGTGTGTGTGTGTGTGTGTGTACATGAATGAATTGCAATTTCTTTTAAATATATTCTATATTATTTTTATGTATGAAAATAAATAATTTGGTGGATACGTTAGGTTTGGGAAAATTAGTTTCTAAGGCATTTTGTAGTATCCTCTGCACTTTTTATTTTAATAGCGACATTTATATGGTTATAAAAATGAAATTCACATATGGTAATCACATGTTTCAATAGAGAAAACATTGAATGTTCAAAACATCCCAATCTACAGGTATGATTAAGAAAGTATTTACTTAACTATACTTTTCTGTATCAATAGTCCTATTAGTGGCTGGAAACTAAGCAGGATAATCCACTCAAGAATCAGCACTCAAATCATGAGGCAATAATAAACAACTTAATAAAAATTTATTTGACTTTGTGTAGTTGATAATACTACAAATGACAATTTTTGTAAGGCAGTTGGACATCTTCCCTGATTCCTTGTTTTACTAGTACATTTAGTAGCAACCACAAATGTGAAAATCACACAAGCAAACATAAAAGTTTAAAGTATTCTATGTATATTTATAGTTAACCTACAATTATCTTAAAAATGCAAAATTATATTGAGGAATACTTGACTTCCCAATTTGGGATTATGTTAGTGTTTGAGATAGTTGCCAATATCAATTTTGTTGTAATGTTTTCAGTATATTAAAACCCTAATGGACTGTCGCCTTCTTTCAAAATCAAGTGCACACTACTAAATCTTTGTCATGATGTAAACAATTTGGTTAAAAATTATTATATATATACACTTAATATCTCATGCTAATAACACATGAAATTTTGCAACTTATAGAATCACCTGGAGGTAGGGATAGAAAAATCGATTATCACCCCTGTAAAGCATACTTTTATCAATGACATTTTGATTTTTGAATATAAAGTTTACTATTATTTATGAATTGTAATATTTTGGCTTCTGGATTAATTTTCCATAGATAAAATGATATAAAGAAAAACTTTAAAATTAGAGAAGTAATTTGTAAAAATAGTTTACTTCCTAGTGTTGCCACAGCAGTGTCTAATTTTACTTTTATTTGTTAATGATTTTATTTTTCAATAATAGTAAAAAGAATTAGAAATTCTTAATTTTATTAAATATTTTTTGAAACTTATAAAATATTACTGGTAAGTTTAATATTTTGACAGTTACTTTTATAAATTAACTTATTTAATTTAAGAAACCTTATTAAATGTAAAGTTTTTCATGTTGTTAGGGAATATTTTGACAAGATTTTAGTTATTCACCAAGATAATAAGTAAGCATTATTAATTATGTTTTGAACAAAGTGAAATTAACACATTTCAACTTCATTGAATATTTTACGTATAAAATATTTATTAATTATTTCGAAAATATAGCATTTTACCATGAATTTAAGGAATTTATTTAATTTTGCATATTTAGTTGATTTGGTTAAATGAATTTATTTATTTAAATTAAAAAAAATTATGATTTAGTTGAAAAAATTTAAATATTTTCTTTAAAATAATGCAAACACAACATCTTGTATTTTTGTTTCTGCTTCTTGTAAGTCACCTATATTACAAATATTTATAAGCGAATAATTTGAAAGAATTTTACTATATTTATTATCTTCACTAAAAATTTTGAAAACAAAAATTCTTTCGTTGGCTCTTAAATAATAAATTATTTGATATAACACATTTACACTCTGGCAAATATTTCTTGTTTAATTAAATTTTATTTATAATCACATTAGTATTGTGTAAATTAAGGCCATAGTTTTTAAGTATTCAAAAATTGATGCTTAACATACAATATTGTTTAAAAATCGGAAAGAAATATTGAAAATTTAGGACACATTCAAAACATTTTCAAAGTACTTTCTTAATTGAATAAAATAAAAAAAGCAAATTGGATTAATTCATTAAGTATAGAGGAGAGAAGTTAAGTACACGTAAAGAAATTGGAGGATTAAACTAACAACGTCCACTTCTCAAGAAGGTAAGATCTTCAATAATGAGAACAGCAATCTTTAATGAAAGAAATTGTGGTCAAGAGCATTTTAGAAGTTATTGAATGATGAAGTGCTACTGAAGAAATATTAATTTAATTTGCTGTCTTAATAAAAGACAAGAAACTTAAAAGTTATTCATACACGAAATATTCGAAGAAAATATATTTTGTTATTCTTCTAAGAAGACGCAAAAATTTTTATCACATAAAAGTAAGCAATTTTAAGCAATGTATATTACAGAATTGAAAAATAATGTATTTTTCCTTTAATTTTCTTTTTGTATTATTTAAAAAAATTGATTTTATGAAGCTTAATTTATCTTTACCTAATAAGTACCATTTGGTTTATCATCAATGTGGTTAAAAATGATACGGATATTTTTTATTCTTCATTTTTAATACTACCCCATTTTGTCTTTAAAATAATTTATATAGTCAAATTGGGAATTGAATTATTTGTAGATTAAAAATGAACTTTTCTTGGTGAAACATATATCAGTTTTCAATATTTTTTTTTTGTTTTCATGAATATTATTTTTCCTATATTACTTTAAATTTCTCTACAGTTAATATTTGTGTAATTAAACTTATTTTATAATAGTAAAATTTCTAAATAATTTGTATTTTTCATACTGTCAAACACTTCTAGCACTTCTTCAAAACTAGTCTAGCACTTCATCATTGTAATTCAAACAACATCATGAACAAAGTATTTTAAGGTGTTTGATTAAAAAGAATTACTAAAGACTTGAGATGCTTGACTCTCCAAGTAGTGATGTTAAAAAATTAAATAAAACTTTATTACATTAAAATTATTTTCTAATAAATTCAGGAGGGAGGAAAAAGATGTTACGATAGGGTCCATCAGTTTCTGATACATAAAATTATTATTGCACTTTTATTAGAGCAGATTAAATGAAATATTGTAAATCCGCAACAAGATTCATTTATACTTCCCAATATATATAGTTTCACTTTTTGTAGGAAAACATTAACTATCAGTTTTCTTTGTGCTATACAAGGAAAACTTAACCAAATTACTAAGAAATGTTTAGATATTAATGAAGAACAATATATTAAGAATTAATCAGAAACAGATTATTTTAAATAATGTAACATGTATCAAATTTTGTGATAAAAAACTTATTATTAAGTAAAAAATTAATTATTCATTTAGAATAAATGTCGTAATCATCAAATTTTAAAAATCAGAAAAGCCATTACACTCAGTATAAATGTCACTGATAGAAAATAAAAACATGTGGGAAACGAGGAGTGTAAAAAAGTCATTGAAATTTTCACCTAAATTACGCTTATGTTTAACCTATAAGGTAAAATAATCATTTGAGTTAATGTCTACAATTGCAACTCAATAAGTAAACAAATCATATTTTGTGTATTACCAAAAATAGAATTGTGCAAGAATTATTCTCAAAAATATTATTAGATATTAAAGGAAAAGATACATTTAGATACATTTTTCACGTCAAAGAATAAAGTAATGTTAAATGATTGGCTAAGAAGAAATGTTAGGTGTCCACTGTGTAATGAAATCTTATCTCGATTAAAAGTGGTTCTAGACAAAACTTTATCGGAAGCACAAATTATCAACTATAAGAGATATTCCACTATATCAGTATCCAGGTAATGAATATTAATTAATGAAAGAATGAAATCCAATTAAGTATAATTCCCCTTAATAATAATTTCTGGTGCACGCTTAAGACTAACAGTTCTTTCAAATTCTATTCAGATTGCAAACAGAGGCGTTTTTGTTTGAAAAACTATTCTCGGGTCATACACAATACAAAGAAACTATGAAATGGATTCCTTGAATGCATTAACTCGTTTACAATCAACATGAAATGATTTGTACTAACATTGATTTTGATGATATAAAATTAAAATCCCTTATGTCGTTGACAAAAGTACTTCATTATAATGAACGCAGTCTGTTTTTCTTTAGAGTTATAGTGGTTCAATAAAAACATTTGCATTATAATATGCATGATAGGAAATGCATAAAGTTTTGACAAAGTTTAGTTTATTTATTCTTGATGTATAATTTTCTATGACACATATAAGTATTTTAGCAAGACCAAAAATCATTATCTATTTCTTAAAAAATTGTATATGAATAAATAAGTCAGTAGTGGACCTATAAAAAAATCATATTTCTAAAGGTTTATAAATAAGTGGGACTTATTTATGAACCTTTAGAAATATGATCTTTTTTATAGGTAAAAAAGAAATGTGACTAAACTTTAAGATTTAAAATGCATTTCAAGCTAAATTATCATAATTGAGCTGGAAGCATTACTCGTTACCCCAGATAACTATCCGATCAGCAACTTATTCAAAGAACAATGTACTTAATAAATATGTTATTTCATAGAATTTCTATTTAATAATTCATTTTGTTGCTTTGGTCAAATTCTTTTAAAAATATTTTTATAACGATGATCAAAATTATAAATATTTAAATAAAAATTCTTTATATTTTACTATCTTACATAGTAAAATCTGATACGTAAGCTTAAAGGACAAATCACAGAACACTAAACCACTAACCTTGCCAGCTTGCTGAATTATTTTCTTAAAATGGTTTCCTTAATATCTCCTAAAGCTCTTCCATATACATAAAATTCATAAACATAGCAAAATATGATGGTCACATTTTTAAATTACACTATATGGGATTTCCTATTCCATTTTTTATCTATATCAAAAACTTGAAACATTTTTTTATAAAACTCATTTGAAAATATTCGAAGCATTTTCTCGTTTCCGAATAACAAAAATAGCAGTAGTTTTTAAAAATTTAATATCTTTTAAGCTAACTGAAGATCATTTCTCTTCATAATAAATTGTTTGTCATTTAATTTTTTTTTCATTTTCAGTATTAATTGATAACAGTAGTTTTTTTATTCTTTTAAAGACATGAATGCTCTTATTAATGGAATTATAGTACTTGCAGGGCTTAGAAATAATGGCTTAAAATAAGTGAATAAAACAAGTATTTTTATTACAATATTATGGATTTTATTTTAGCTCAAATATTAACTTTGTTTAACGTATAATAAGGGCTTCTCATTATAAAACCAAAACATCACAGTTAATGATAGAATTTTTCATTGAACCATGGAAATTTCATTAAAACGTTTTTAAATTTTACTTATCAATAATGTTCTGAAATTAAAAATAAATTTACCAATGAATTCCGTCCATTTCAGTTAGGTTAAAAGAAAAGTTATGATTTGCATAAGAAAGACGCTCAAGAAATATAAATTTAGATCAAGATAAAAATATTAATTACAAATGAAATATTAAAATAAATGCACATTAGAATAAATGAAATATTAAAATAAATGCATATTAAAATAACTGAAATATTAAATAAATGCGAAATTACAAGTTTTAGATGCAAATTAAAGTGAATTTTGAAACAGTAATGTTTATTCATGAAAAGATTAAAAATTATAACCATCCTGAAAATAAAGACTAATTAAAAATACACTTATAAAAATTTCAAAATATTTAAATTAATTAGCAAAATATATTTACATATTTTTGAATAAAATGTTAAATGAATTATTTTAAATTTTAAACTTGTTAGTATTTTCAAATAAATTTTTTTCACCCCAAAATATTTTTTTAAACTGAACAAAATCATTAATTTGTGATACATCGTTGTAGTATTTAAAAAAAATACTTCTTCCTGGGTTTCAGACTTTCTTGATCTTATTCAAAATATTTAATTTTTTTTATAAATTAACTTAAATGCTTAAAATGCTTCGACATTTTCCAAATATTAAAATTAGTAGATAAGTATTTTTGTAAAAAGCATAAATCAATAATAAATCAAACTTGCGTCAAATATAATAATTATTTATTATTAAACATTTTTTGTTAACTGAAGGAAGTATTTTTACAAAACAAGCAGTTAAAGTTAAAATCAAAAATATTTGTTAAATAAAAATATTTAGTCTGTAGTCCTTAATATATAATATCTCAGATTTATAAATTAATATTAGTTTAAAAGCACTGATATTTAAGCACCGTAATTCTATAATAATTTATAACATAATAGGAACTTCATCTCCAACGAATTGTATGGCAGATCAGAAAAACTATTTTGATTTAAATGATAAAAATAGTCAAGCAATTTTTATTATTTGTCATACGAAAATCCCAAGAAATGTTTTTTTCTGTAATCAGGAACAATGCTCAGAGAATTGGAAATCATAGAAATGCATAATCGGGAGCATGAGAGAAGACACTGGACACCTGAGGATGAAAAAGAAGATGTGATAGGAGGAATCCTGCTATACCTGATTTTACTCAATGCAAATTCTGCAAGCGCCAAATTATGCAAGAACACCGTGAAACCAAAATTCATCTTGCCTTATTTGTACAATGCAAGCATCTGGTCGGAGTCTCATGATATATAATATGTTCTTAATTGCATAAATGCATTGTCCTAGAGGATAAACGAAGAGATATGAGAGGTCTGGATAAAAACTGGTAGATCAAGTTTTCTTTAACGTTTATTTTGTACTCTGATAATGACAGATGGACATTATGGGCGATAATTCAACTTTAGATAATGCCATAGATATCCAAAATTAGTTTTCTGGCTTTCAACGTGTCTTCCTAGTTAACACAATAGGGTCGAGCGAAATATACACTACTAAGAATTCTCTGTTTTAATAAAATTTAAAGGATCTGAAAGCTGCATTGCCAATACATGGCAGTCTCTGGGAATAAATGTAATCTAGAAAAGAAACATATATTTGGATTCCCAAATGTATAAAAATTGTTATTCATGTAAGAGGAAATCTAATAACATATTGCTTAATTTATTAACATATTGATCCATGTGAAGGTAGTTAATCTAATAACATATTGTGAGATCGAACGATTTTTAACATTTATTAATTACAATACATCACTCCTAAAAAGTTAACAAATATAAATAATAGCAAAAATTACTCCTTTATTAAAATTATGGCAGTGCATATGAAAAGTAGCATTCATTAAAATAAATACTATAAATTTATGTTCATTATTGACTTTACTTACTCTTTCATTTTTTTTTTCCTCAAAGCTTAGAGACAACTTGAATTTTATCACTTGCCTCATAAGCTAAGCATCTTATTCTCTCTAAACATAGCGTGTGTATTAAATTTTTCTTTTAGTAAGCATTTAGAAGAAAAATATTTTTAGCAAAATATTTATTCTGAGACTCAATAAATTCTTAAGTGAAAAACTCGATGATTTATATTATTTTGGCATCAGTTTCTAGTGGTTTAATCACGTGTTAGTTTAACATTCTCTATTTCCTTTACAGAAATAAAGTCTATAAACGAGTAATTTAGGAGTTCATTTTATGTTTGACTTTACAAACTTAGACTTCCTAATGAATATGTATTTCATCGTTATTACAGGGAAGGGTTACTTTAGATTTTTTAGGGATCATACTGGCATAATTTATCATAACTATCGCGTGACTTTTTCATGTTATTTAAGTTTAGTGTTGGATATGTTACTCGAATTTTATGTCATGCGTGACTATGTACCTAGTTCAGCCACGAAAAAATATTTAGAGTACAATTTGTGTACATGTGTTTATTTCATGTATATACATTACGTTTATTACAATTAAAGTGGAAATTTAAAACTTCCTTAAAATAAAAGAAACTCAAGATTACAGATAATATTTTTCAATTAAATAAATAAGTACTTTTGTGGTTTGTGATGTTTTTTATTTCTTATTGTACTTAGCTTTATATTTTATATAGTACATATATTTTCTCATTTCTTAATTCATTGGACTGAATTTCAAATTTCTTTAAATTAAATTCCATGAATACATCAAATAATATGTAATCGAATAATAAATTAACTAATTATTTTTTCGTTTAGTAATAAAATTTTTGAATATAGATTTGCATATCGTATAAAAATACAGACTGCAATGTAATGTCACAAACTAATTGTCTACATCGATAATAAATTATAAATAAATATAAATTGAGTATTTTCTATTTAAATGATAGAAAATAGAATTTTTTTATAAGGAACTATTCGTTTAATAAATATTTAGTATTTAATTATAGGACCAAAACAGTAGAATTATATTCACATTTCATCCATTTTAGTAAAAGAATTTCTTTTAAAAATAAACTAAAGAAGAATTTTATTGGGTGAATTATTCTTTGATAAGATAAATTCTATAATTTATCCATCAAAACAAGAACTAAACTTCAAACATAATTATTTTCAATACATATTGCAATTTTTCATTTAACATTTTGAATTAATAAAATTCTTATAGCAGTTAAATTTTGGCGTAAATTTTAGTTAATGCTCATATTTTCAATTAGCCTCCCCAAATGCTAGTGGTTAACATACCTTACTACGGATCGGGAGGACTGGGTTCGAATCCCGGCTCGGGCATGGCTGTACTTTCTCTTTCTTTGTGTTTCTTTGTCCTTTCCTGAGATGATGGATGAATGTGGCCCACCCTATTGATGGGTTTGTGGTGGTGTGACGTGGGTAGTGCTACTCGCCTCCGTGACTTGGTTCACAGGTCCCCACCAGAAAACGCTGAATGAGTAGCAGTTTCCGGCTTTGTTGTGGGAAGGGTTGATCTCCCAAGTGCCCGCCATTGGATAAAAAAATTAATTAAAATTCATTAATTTTTATAACATAATAATTTATAAATAATGCTAATAATTACATTTATTTGAAAATTGCATCATATATTTCAAATTTCTTTTTATAAATTATATGCAATATAGTTTTGTTGCACTTATACCATTTACTGTAATTACTGCTAATATAGTCACAATTGTTCAATAATTCTAAAGAACTCCTCTTACTGTTAAATATTGCTGAACTTGAAGGACTTAGTAAATTTCAGTACAATTTTTTACTTAACAACCTTAGGTTAAAATTGTAATCCTTTCATTAATTTTTTAAATATACACATAATCATCAGTGCATCATTAAGACAAAAGTAGACTTATCAAAGTGGACTTTTCCAGAATCAATTTATTTCTTGAGAGAATTTTCTAAAGATTAAAGCATGTAACTATTCATTTCATTTAATCGATAAAAAAATTTCATGTTCAACCCCATCAATCTTTTCTTCAAAATGAAAGCAACGTCGCCTATGTTCATTTTTTAAAATATAAATTTGTTAAATATTGTACATACTAGAGCAGATTAAATGTATGTGCACTATCACTTTGATATGTTTTTGTTTAAGAAACTCTATCATTAATCTTGCTAAATGAAAGGAAGCCCTGTCATGTTATATATATATATAGATCATGCTTCTTCAAACATTTATCTCTTGAAGAAATTTTGACTGCACTCCTCTTAATTTCATTCTACTTAAAAAAGATAGAAATTTGAGAAAGGTAATAATTTAAGACAAAATTTATTTTTCATTCTGTGCATATATTAGGGACTATCTAAAATTTATTTTAATTTAACGCACCAGCATACGCACTGGGTCTTAAAGGCTGAGTCCATACGATAATTCAAATTCAGAAAAAATGAAGACATTTTGTTTTAGAATTTTCTATATTGGCAAATATGACACAAAGGAAAGAATATTCATGAAATAATACATTAAAAAAAGAAGTTTGCATTAATCACCTACTTTAAAATTTCATGAAACAGTTGCTTCAACATTCAATATCAAATGCGCCAAATCGATCAACAAGAAAAATTTAAAAATCTCACCATAGGAAAGTATTTCCTATTTACCCCAGTAAAAATGACGTAACAATACTCAATATGTTTTGCCAAATATGGCAAAAGTATCTGTAGTGAACACAAATACACAGCATAACAGAAAATTCACAAGCATGAGAGTAAACAATAAACATATTTTGCAATTATTAATTTTTAACAGCATAATAACTGCTCTTTATTAAAAACGCATCTAGGGTTGTAAAAGTAATCTTAATAGTATCATTTAACAAATGTTTCATACCGTGCCTTATAGACCCACAACATGTACTCTCTTTGAAGTTTTTAGATAGACATCCCATGGGTTAAGCTAATTGCAAAAGGAGAGTGCAATAAAAAATCGTTTACTGAGATAAAAACAACACATATTTTAAAATATTATGTTTAATATCTAACACATTTCATCAGAAGATATCTTTAAAAATTTCAGAGTTGTCTTTAGAGTCAGTGTGGGGTATGTATTACCTTTAACCAAGATTATAATTGAAGGCTGAAAAATTCTGAAAGACTGAAAAAGATATATTTCATAAAAAAATAATAAATTTGTGTATGATTTAATTCTTATAAAAATAATGAGCCATTTGTTATTATATGAATAAAAACAATGAATAACCACTCAGTTTATATTTTATTAAAATGAAATAAGATTTGAAAATTTATAAAAATGTTTAACAAATTTAAGTTGTATTAATTTATTTAAGAAACAAAAATATCTTATAGGTATAAGATTTACGTACTTCAACTAAGTTATTCATCGTTTAAGGAATCAAGGAGTCATTATCATTATCATAAAAGTTATTTTATTTTATTTGATTCTTAACTATAAATAAGGAAATTATACATATTTGAAGTAATTATCTCAATATTATGTATTTTATAGTAAGATAATTTGTTTCGCATCCATGATTTATATTAAGTGTATTAATACAAAACTCAAGTTGATATTTAAATTGTAAATACACGAGCTATAATTCAGCTAAACTTTATGTAATATTTCCATTTTTCAGTATTTTTATGAGTTAAATATATTCCATTTCTCACTTAGAAAAACATTATCTACTTTTAATAGTAAAACAACAAAATGTTTTGATTGATGCTGAACTGACCCCACCCAAATCAGTATTACAAAGTTCATGGTCTTTCTAACAATGAAAATGTGATAAAATATATTAATATTCATTTGTATGAAACGAACTGAAAACAGGTTGTGTTTTTTTACGGAAAAGAGAGTGTTGTAAAAATAAACATGTGAGTGAAAGGACAATTTGTTAGCATGACTGTTTTGGATGATTAATGAAGCAAATGGACTCTTTCTTCAGAAAATGTAATCGGAGAGATGTAATTTCTCAAACAACTTTTATGGTCTATGTAGCAAAAACTGACAGTTGCAATACGTAATGGCTTCCGAAAAAATAAGGGTGACTCAGCAGCTATTCATCAAATCATTAAATAACAGCATGATATGGAAATCCATCAAAACAAGTGAACAAGAAAAATAATTTACGCATTTTTTATTCATTAAAAAATGCTAATAAATGTTAGAGCTAAAAATGATTTAACAGCAGATTAAATATTTCGGAACGTAATATATTTTTTATCCAGAATTTGTAACTGTAACGCACATTTCAATTTATTGGGAAGCCTTCAAAATTTAGTTTCGATATGGGATACCGAAATTCATTAACTAAATACCCGAGATAAAAAATAAAAATAAATTTTGATTTTATTGTTATAATTAGCTTTTTTAACAAATTTATTCATTTTTTGCAGTTATATTTATTTAGATATCCCAGGGATATTAATGTGTTAGAAATACTTTATAAAAATATCTTTATACAAGAAAAATGTTTAATAAGATACAAAAACTATCTTTGGTAGAAATGATACAATTTTAAATTCAAATGTAATTTTCATACTAAATACGAATCATCTGAAATTTGGCATTAGCAAACTTAAGCAGTCTTTTCAAGTATGTGAAACGTTAACCATGTATTTTACATCTTGTAAATACAGATAGAAAATAATCAGTACTTTATTCTAGTAAAAGTCAACTATTTACCTATGTAAAAATCAGCAACCTTCTTTTGCAAGTAATCCTTGCACGAAATACTTTTACCGATTAAGGGTCACGTGAGAACAACCAGTCAATTGTTGTGTTGTTTCAAATTCATAAAAATAAATGCACTTTCGTCACACATCACAATATCAAACAAATTTCTAATTAAATAAGATAAAATTTTAATTAAAATTTTAACAAAATTTTTGTAGATTTTTTTGTATTACCTCACACAATTCAGTTTAAGATTAGGACATTTTAACGATTCAAGAAAATTTTTGTGAAACACTTTTTCTATTCTTCAATAATCATGTAAAGTTGAATGCATTTTGACTTTTTTTATCAAAGACACTTCAACTTCACCATATATCAATTGATAGTCAGTAGTAGTTATGTTTTTCACGAAATTGATTTTTTATACTCCCAGCATATCTTGTTGACTCTCTCGAGCATTCTATTATGATTTTTACGACTGTTAAAGAATTCCTCTGAGTAATTATAAATTGTTGCTGCAGATTGTGTTTCATTACAAGTGCGATAGTCATGTATATGTATGAAAGATGATGCAGTGAGAAATCTTATAAAAAACATAAAGACATTCATGGTATACTCTTAGCATTTTTCAAATATTAGTTCATAGCACATAGGAGTTTGAATAACATTGGGTGATAGTAAGGCTGCCTTGAAACGATAACTGGGTGATTTCACCCATAAACGAATCATTGGGTCTTTAAATAATCTTAAAGAGTGATTAGTAAATCTTTGAGATCTTTCACAGCATCATTTTGTAAGCTTAAATAGCCTTTCAAATATTAGTAACAGTTTTCTGATGTTTTAGTAATGATCATCTTCATGATACAACTGAGACGATTCATCTCTCAGTCGGAGAGGAAAAGGTAACTGACAATGTGAGGATTCACAAGACATACTTTATAGACTATTGGACATTTTATATCACGTTTTACCATGGCTAATAAACTCTACAATGATGGCGTGATATTCAATTATCCAAAACTTTGAGTTCCACTATAACTTGCTCTTCAGCTAATGTGCTCTTGCGATGATAGAAACAATTAGAAGTGAATATTGCAAAGCCTAAATAGTTACGTTAGGGCAGTGTCAGATAGGAAATTAAGCTGAGTACTTTCATATATAGGTGGCTACACATTATGTCTGACAACTATTCTAAGCATATCGTTATCTGTAAAGCATTATAAACAACCATAATTATTTCAATATCATTCCCTGCTCACCCAAATGAGGTTCTCGTTTGGAGTGGTATGATTAATACCTTACTAATTTTCGCATTTTCCACACACAATATGGCTTATTATCGCAATATAATAACTTAATTAATCATCATTTTGTGCGCGTTTTTAAAATATTACAGGATTTTAGCACCTTTCATTGTTTTCAATAGTCATCTCATCATACAATAACAGACCAGAGCTGTTGCTATGTAGAGATGTTCAGATCTATATACAATTGATCGATATGCAATCTATATGTAACTGAACATATATGAAACATTTTAAGAAGATACTCAGCTGCACATCTATAACCATCAACAATGATTACAGATATGAGACTGATGTCCTATAAAATGTTATTCATGAATTAATAAATCTTTAATAATATTATATCAGCATTAAGTGAATGCGTAAATATTCCTTGATTATAAAAAATAGATATATCCTTATGAAAATCTGTATTTTCCTTTAGTCATTTATCTCATAGATTTATCAGCTTTGTCTCTGTAACGAACCTAATTTTGCAAAAAAGTTCCTTTACTTTTGGATTTTTTTTCTTTACTTTTTTTACGTTTTACATCTTGGAATCGTAGGAATTTATTTGTGCCCATTTGTAGCTAGTTTTCATAATGTTGTGTTAGAAAATAAGACTATTTCTTAATTTTTCCTCACGAGCATGTACATATGCATATATATTTCAAATTTTTTCCGAGCTGTTTTAAAGAAACGATATTTATAAATAATTTTACTAATATTAGAATTTTTCCTTTCAATAGACTACTTGCAATATTTAGCAAACCCCATTTTTATATAAATCAAAGTTTAATTATTATTAATCATTGTTTAGTATTCTTGATCAAATTTATGAATCAAATGCTTAAAAATTAAATCTTAAATTAATTATATTTATTTTATCATATAAAATAATCAAAATTATTTCACTTTTTGTAAAAAAGTAGTAATATAATTAATTAACAATATAATTAAGGTTATATTATAAATATATTTTTTTTATTAAAAAGTAATAAATTTAATTTTTATTATATTAATATAAATTTTAAATTTTTTAAATAATAAATATAATTTTTTTAATTAAAAAGGTTTACATCCGTGGATATCGTGATTGTATGCAATGTTAATAATTGATATTAATCGAAAACAGAACTACGAATTGAATTTATATTATCTATTATTTAGTTATAATGCTGTTCCATGCCATCAGCATTTTATCGACGTCATTTTACGAACCGTTAAAACAAATTAGCAATTCAATAAATCATTAAATATATTAGTGCAGCTAGTTATATGAGTATTTATCTTCTCTCTCAGAAAAAATATTTATCAGCAAAAAATTCTATCCAAATATTTCAAAATAAAGGTGTATATACTTTATTTATGTAAATAAAGATTCTTCCCTTTAAAAAATAATGTTTAGAATGATACTCGTGGGAATAATTCGTCACAACACATTTTTTCTATTTATAATTTTAAAAAATATATTTAACTGAGATTTCGCAAAATGTAGAAGCAATTAAGGTGTATACTTAACCAAATATTTGTTTGTCACATAAATTTTGTAATAAAAAAATTATGTACATTCAACATTTTGCTTCGAATAAATTTACTATCTGTAAAATAAATACAATTAAAGCATCAAATGAAATGCAAAGAAAGTTTGTAATTATTTTTTTTAAATTCAATTTCATTTTAGAAAACTATTATTCAAATTTCACTCTTTATCAAAATACTTTTATTTTAATATTTTATTTTATCTGTGACGAAAATATTTGAAATAAATCAAAAAATAACATGATAAATATTTTTATTTCTTTTTGATAAAAGAAAACTTAAAATTAGGAAATCAATACACTTTTTTAAATAACACGTAAAAGTTTGGTTAAGAAATTGTTGTTGTCGTGTGCCAGCCAGGCTGGCAATATGGTATGCGCTGCTCCACTTTTCCAAATGAACCATATTTAGTGTGGAGTCTGACTTCCTCAGTACACACATGCTATAGGTAACGGTTTATAGGGTAGGCAACCATTCACACACACACAAAGAAAGGACAAAAACAAGAAAGAGAGAAAGTACATACATGCCCGAGCCAGGATTCGAACCCAGGTCCCACCCATCTGCAGTCAGGTACGCTAACCACTAGATAGGTTGGGCAGCTCAAGAAGTCATTATAGTACAGGAATGCATAACCATATTATTCTCCTTAATTTAGTATTTTTATTTCTTTTCAAAGTTATTTTCTTGATTCTAATAAATAATTCAATTATCTGAAGAACAAAAAAACATTTGAATTCTTGGAACATTATTGTGATTAAGTTCGGCTACTTTTTAAACTATTTCAATTTTATTTCAATGTAGAAATGCCTTCTGAAAACTGTGTAAAAGAATGTGATTTATATCGTACGTATCAGAATGTTTCCATACTAAAATGTATGTACACATGTTACACATATTTAATATCATCTCGGATTTGTCCATGCCGAGCAATCATTCAGTGTTCACATAGAAATAATTAATTTTCTCTTTTGGCTTAATTTCTACGTATTCACTATATACATGGAATTATTCCATTTATAGTGAGTGTGAATTATTTAAAAAGAAGATTTATAAATTATACTTTATTTGCACTTTGATTACTTTGCACAATTTAAGATTTAAACGATAAATGCAATAATAAGTAAAACTTTGCTATGTAATTTGAGATTAATGTGCAAAAACATGCATTCATTCCAGTAATAAAAAATTTGATTAAACAAATGTATATCAAACTGGAAAAAGTATATCATACAGTATATCAGCACATGGCATAGATATTGTCGCTCCAATCTTACAGTATTTATAACTACAATTGTCCATTGTGCTATAGTTAAGCAATATTGTATATGAAGTAATAGTTTCTTTTCTAAGGAATTTATTTTTGAAACTAAGCAGCAAATGTAAATATTTATATTTATGTTGCTACCTAACTCTTTGCACCGATTGTCACGTATATGTGCCAGCCAAAAAAACACGTTTCTCCCGGCTGACAAGAATGCGTCCCAGAGAGTTTTCTGCTTCATCCTCGGCCATTACATATTTGTGCCAGTGTCCTGGAACTCTTTGCTTTAGTAGTTTCATGAATTTAAGATAAATTGCAAAAACATCTCCGGACCTGGACTCGCTAAACTGAATGACAGTCTCAGCGGTAAAAATGCTTTAGCACTTCCCGTCACGAAAGTATTAATATAGAATTATCAAGGAACAGTTAGTCATTCATGGATGTTAAAGAGGAAATATCAAATAAAAATATTATTTGTGGCATTTTAACTAGTAAAAACTATAATTCTGATAGAGAATACAGTAATTAGAAATCATGATTTTAATAACAGTTCTGACATATGAAATAATTTTAGTTTTT
>JAPDSC010006842.1:0-15910 GCA_026290005.1 Latrodectus geometricus | reverse complement strand
TACCTTTTTTAGATTTCTCGCTGTCCTTAAATTAACTCCTTCACTGCAAATTTAACCTTGATTCATTTTTTATGTTTTATAGACAACATGTAAGAATGAGGATTTTTAGTACATCTGTATTCAATATTAGTACATTTAAGAATTACTGAGGTTTGATAATTAAGCATCTGAAATATTCAGAATGATCTGCCTATCGTACTTTATTATAAGAGCTTTACTCAGTAAGTTTTGCAAAAGTAAAGAAATTCTTGTTATTGTTTCCACTTGTAAATAATTTTAGTGTAATTTTAAATTCTCTATTAAGTGATTAATTACAAAATATTTAGATTAAATTACAAAATACATAGAAAATTTCATTAAACGTATGGATATTATTAATATAAATTTCTAATGATTGATTGTCAATTGCTTCTAAAATTGAGAGTCTCACTTATCAATACTTCAAAAATAATAATTAAATATGATTATAATGTTTTAGAGATTAAGTTCAGTTATTTTTTAATATTTTGAATTTTATATATTTAACCTCATTTATAAACCTTTTTTCAACATTATCATAAAATGTTTCTTCCACTTTAAAAACCGAAACATCAACTTCTATATTTTTCTTGTTTACGCTTGAGAACCAATTTGCAAAACATTTTATAGTCTGAAAATCTTTAAGAATCACAATAACAGTTTTTGATTTTGAAAAACTTTAATCTTACAACTTTCAAAAATAAAAAGGTATTTTCTTATAATTACTATGTCGTAGTAACCATTAAAAATATTTAGTTTCACAATGTTCTCCAATATTTGATATTTTCTAAATATTCTTAAGCATTTTTTCTTGTCTACTGGCGATAATGTGAACTCTTGTCTATTTCTAGGAATAATCCTCATATTCATAAAAAATTATGCTTGTGAAATTTGATTCAATTTCATCAATCCTTTATTTTACCAGGAAGAGAGCAATTTTTTTTATTTTTAAAATATATCACATGGTAATTATTTATATTTGTAATAAATACATTGCAATCTAAAAAACTACCCTTATTTCAACGAAAGATTGACAAGTAAAAAACTTTGAAAGTATATCGACATCAAAATTCCAATCCACTTTTCTATCATTTTATCAAGTACTAAATTTTAATGTCACAATTGTATTGTTTCAAAAAGCCGTTATTTATCTTTGTTCCATGATGTATTGCTTTCCGTAAAATAACAGAAAAATAAGATCTTACTCAAAGAGAACAGACAGAATATTGAATCACAAATCCAATACATTTAAAAAGAAAGAGATTTTATATGTCGGGTTTCAAAAGAGTCGTTTCCACATTCACTCAGCTTTCAATGTTTTTATATTGAATTTAAAAAACTTTCAAAGTTCCCACAACTGCTTAGATAACTTTTATTTTCTAAATACATGAATAGACACCGCTATCATATTACAGCTTATTCTATTTTTCTTTAGAAGTGGTTATTCTTTGGGAGATTTGACAGCTCATGATATTATGCTTGGTTTCATGTTTTATTTGTTTATACATACAGTATCCATTTTTATATTGTTTTTCTTCTGGCTGAAAATAAATCTTTCTCTATTAATATATATATATATATATATATATATATATATATATATATATATTAATAGAGAAAGATTTATTTTCAGCCAGAAGAAAAACAATATAAAAATGGATACTGTATGTATAAACAAATAAAACATGAAACCAAGCATAATATCATGAGCTGTCAAATCTCCCAAAGAATAACCACTTCTAAAGAAAAATAGAATAAGCTGTAATATGATAGCGGTGTCTATTCATGTATTTAGAAAATAAAAGTTATCTAAGCAGTTGTGGGAACTTTGAAAGTTTTTTAAATTCAATATAAAAACATTGAAAGCTGAGTGAATGTGGAAACGACTCTTTTGAAACCCGACATATAAAATCTCTTTCTTTTTAAATGTATTGGATTTGTGATTCAATATTCTGTCTGTTCTCTTTGAGTAAGATCTTATTTTTCTGTTATTTTACGGAAAGCAATACATCATGGAACAAAGATAAATAACGGCTTTTTGAAACAATACAATTGTGACATTAAAATTTAGTACTTGATAAAATGATAGAAAAGTGGATTGGAATTTTGATGTCGATATACTTTCAAAGTTTTTTACTTGTCAATCTTTCGTTGAAATAAGGGTAGTTTTTTAGATTGCAATGTATTTATTACAAATATAAATAATTACCATGTGATATATTTTAAAAATAAAAAAAATTGCTCTCTTCCTGGTAAAATAAAGGATTGATGAAATTGAATCAAATTTCACAAGCATAATTTTTTATGAATATGAGGATTATTCCTAGAAATAGACAAGAGTTCACATTATCGCCAGTAGACAAGAAAAAATGCTTAAGAATATTTAGAAAATATCAAATATTGGAGAACATTGTGAAACTAAATATTTTTAATGGTTACTACGACATAGTAATTATAAGAAAATACCTTTTTATTTTTGAAAGTTGTAAGATTAAAGTTTTTCAAAATCAAAAACTGTTATTGTGATTCTTAAAGATTTTCAGACTATAAAATGTTTTGCAAATTGGTTCTCAAGCGTAAACAAGAAAAATATAGAAGTTGATGTTTCGGTTTTTAAAGTGGAAGAAACATTTTATGATAATGTTGAAAAAAGGTTTATAAATGAGGTTAAATATATAAAATTCAAAATATTAAAAAATAACTGAACTTAATCTCTAAAACATTATAATCATATTTAATTATTATTTTTGAAGTATTGATAAGTGAGACTCTCAATTTTAGAAGCAATTGACAATCAATCATTAGAAATTTATATTAATAATATCCATACGTTTAATGAAATTTTCTATGTATTTTGTAATTTAATCTAAATATTTTGTAATTAATCACTTAATAGAGAATTTAAAATTACACTAAAATTATTTACAAGTGGAAACAATAACAAGAATTTCTTTACTTTTGCAAAACTTACTGAGTAAAGCTCTTATAATAAAGTACGATAGGCAGATCATTCTGAATATTTCAGATGCTTAATTATCAAACCTCAGTAATTCTTAAATGTACTAATATTGAATACAGATGTACTAAAAATCCTCATTCTTACATGTTGTCTATAAAACATAAAAAATGAATCAAGGTTAAATTTGCAGTGAAGGAGTTAATTTAAGGACAGCGAGAAATCTAAAAAAGGTACACTTCAATCATATATGTGAAGAAACAATAATATCATATTTAAATTTTCAAAAATATCTTTATTATAATTTTTGTATCTTTCAATTCAATATAAATGCATTTCTATTATTTTTTGCTTTTTTCTAAATATTTTTTTATAACCAAGATTATGGTAATTGTAATCCTATTTTAGTAAAAATTCCTAAATTTATAAGATCTTTGAATTTAAAATTCATTCTTTTTCAGTTCAGGTATTTTAATTTCAATAAATCACATTCATAAATAATCATTCTTAAAATAATTAATTAAACTGAATTATTCTTCGAATTGGTGTTTAGGGAATGTGTTTTAGGAATAACTAAAAAACGCCTCTCAATGTAACACAGTTGTTTAAACATTTGAATTCTTGCTTTATTAGGATAACTTATTATTTCTAATAGTCCTTATAAGAATTTCTATTTAATTTAACAAGAAGTTAAAAAATTTTATATAAAATTAAATTATTGCTTAGGTATATTAATTCATTGATGTTCTTAATTTTAGACAGCTACGCAGAGCAGAAACTTATAAATGCGTTAAAAATATAAATATTAAAATTATTATGTCAGAATTTTGCTTTCCTTTTAATGGTATACTGTAACTTGCAGGAAACTGTGTGAAGCCTCTTATTTATAAATATTGCCTCCAACAGTAATATACAATAATCATTTTGTGGGAGATAATTCATGCATAAATTCAAGACAAATTTAGTCAGCACACAAATCATTGAAATGTGGATATACTGAAATTCCGAATCCTTTCCCTACTAGAAATTATATATCACTTGGTAAATACTGACGATTTCAACGGTTCTAGTTACTAATTCATTGAAAATTACTATATTTTGCATTCTCTTCGAATTTAATGAGTGTCCTAGAATTACAAAAGCTGAATTTTGGCACAATTTATTATAAGAGTGGAATTCTCTGCTTGAGAAGCAGCTGCTGAAAATTGAATAATTTAACCCCTGAAGCATATTGCATAAACCTAGTAACCAAATTAAACTAATTAATGTCCACTTTACAACTTATCATCAATTTACAATTACATATATATCTTTTCATTAATTGCCTATATAAAATGAATATAACACGATACTAAGAACAGATTATTTTGTTTTTGCAATAAATTTCCTGCATTTATTGTATTGAATTTACTTACACAGTATGCAATAGCAGTACTTTTAATGAATCTACTTTCTTATATTTAACAATTCTTAAGGCAGTTATATATATATATATATATATATATATATATATATTTTACTTGCTTATTCTCCTTTAAACGAAAACGTTACTTTTGTGCTATATTTGCATTAATTCAATAACAATTTACACAAGAATTAAGTTTAAGTTAAAAAAAAAAATGGTAATCTCAGTGCATTCATTATTTATTCTCTATTAGTAGGTTATTTAAATTCTATTAGATTTGAATTTGGCAACTTACGTAAGCAATTTATTTTTAAAGGGAATTATATAACATTATAAAAAACATTGTTTAAATGCATAAATAAGAATTACTCTAAAATCTTCAAAAGTTGTTAAAATATACAAAATGCCAAATTTTATCAAAAGTAAGATATTTTATTAGCTTCCATAAAACCATAATATTGATAAATCTATAGGAATGCAGAAATTAACCTTCTATTCTAACTCGTACTTTGTAATATTTCAAATAGATTAACCCCTTAACCGTCTGGGGTTGTAGGAAGAAAGTGCTTCATTTTTACTTCGTGGTGACAACATAGTTTTGGCTTTCACTGCAATGCAAGTTTTTCTCCCTTTAGTGCTTGTCAAAAATACAAAAGCCTCTAATTCTTGATGGGACGCATTTCCGCTTTAACCTAGACCACCTCACAATAATCGCATTTTAATGACTTACAGTCAGGAAGTCCATCAATCGCTGTCAGCTGAAGTAACCAAAATGTGCCAATAGTTTTCTTTAGTATGTTCTGTTCGAAAATGTCAACATGTCTCTATTAAAAGTTTTTATTATATATGAATTTCTTTAAAATATTTTGAAAATTTTTATCTCTGTATTTTAATTTATTTCATTTATTACAAAAAAAAACTATTTTTGTAGTTTCCCCGATAGTTATACTTCTGATGATTTTAAACAGCTGTTAAAATTGTTAATTTGCTATCTAATTATTATTTGTTTTTACTCATTGCAGAAACTTTTCATAATCGACACTAAAATCATGAAATAATTTTCAAAATCATTAAAATAAATGGTCCTGTTGCTTTAATACATAGAAACTAAAGAACATTGACAAAATTGTATATTTTTAATAATTTAAAAAAATATATAAAAGGCTAACATGATTGCCTTACAATAGACTCCAGACTATTTAGTATGTTACTGACTTCAGTTAAATTTTTGGTGAAAAATTTTGTGATTGTAAATTTTTCATATTTTATTCCTAGTACCAAAGGATTTCTAATTCTAATTATACAAAAATATCATTCCATACGAGAATCCATGTTGTAAATATCTTTCTGAATTATATTTTTTAATATTTCTTGAATTGTTTTTCACAAATATTGAAAATAGTTTGTCTCTCAGGAAAATTTCTTTTTCAAATTGAGAATAAAAGCAGAAATATAAACGAGGAATTTTTAACTCTATTATTTACAATAGTATTCTAATAATTAAATATTTAATGTAGAATACATCAATATCATATTTTTTCACATATTCATATTAGTTCTACATTAAATATTTTCTCTTCACTGACAATAACTGCTTTAAAAGGAAAATGATTACAAGTGGTAAATTTAGAAAATGATTGAAGAAGAGTGTCCAAAAAATATAACGCACTTGATTTACTTTAAGGATTTTATTTACTATCAAAAATTCTGCACATAAACTATAAAATGATAAAAAAGGATTTTACATATTATCTTAACTTGAAAAATTAAATTTATATGTTTTAAAATATGGTGTCTAAATAGTTTTCTAATTTGACCGATAGTTTACAAATTATCTTCATTACACAGAAGAAAAAATAATCATAATAGAGGAAAACATAAATCACCTTAAAGAAAAGGTGAAAATTCTGTACATTTTAGAAAATTAATATTGTTTTAAAATCCTACTTTTTAAATCTGATTATTTGTTTCCAAACAAAAAATTATTTCCAAGATGTTATAATACAAAAATAAAATTAATTTTGTCTTGTTGAGATTTTTTTTAACCATTTTATATCTCTTGTGTGTTTTATTTCCATATTTTTCATTGGTTGTTATAATTATAATAATTAATAAACTTTGAAAGTAAATTAAAACATGAATTTCCAAATATCTTCATTTATAATATTTGTAAATGTCGTCAGTAAAGGTATAATTCATGCCAATATCTTATTTTCATTTTCTTATAAATGTATATGTATATTATAAAATAGTTCCATAAATATTATTTTTCTATGAAAATAATTTCATTCTGAAGAAAAATTTAAATATATTAATTACATTTGAATGTTAAAATTTTATATATTTAACCATTCACTTTAAAGTCAAGTATGAGAGGATTGTCAATTTTGCAATGCTACTTTTTATCGTTCAACAAAAAGTAATGTAAGCTTTATTGTTTTATTTACATAAATACCTATTTTTAAAACCGATGATTAAGATAAATATTTTCCATTTTTTTCGATCATTTATGAAAATATATAAGCGTTTTATGATAATTCTGCGAACATATTCATTTTTTGAATTAAAATTAAGTATAATGGGGAATTATTTAAAACCTGAGAGATGACAAGGATTAAAATATTCACAGAACAAAATATATAATCTAATTTTAATAAAATGTAAATATAAAAGAACTATGTAAAAAAAAAATCATTGCAGAATTGTTTGAAATACTAAATTCGTTTATAAAGTTAAAAAAGAAAAATAGACATTAAATTTATTACTTATCTTAATAATTCTAATTTTATTAAAATTTTCTGTCTTCTTAAAATTTTATATTTTTGAATAAATTAAATAATATAGATTCCTTATATTTTAACCTTGTTGCGAAGTCGAAGTCACATATATATTAATTACAAAAACTAAGAAATATTAATAATTTAAAAATTAATTTGATCGAAAAGTGAAAATATGTTTTATATACATTGCTTATAAATTGAAATAATTAGACGGTCTTTAACTTTCAAAATCTAAATGAGAATAAATATAGAAAAATAAAACGTAAAAATAAAACGTGATTATAAAGTTGTTGCTTCCTTGAAGCAGGGGATACTGAAAATTTTCTCAGCTCTTTAGATTTACGCTCGCGTTAGTTAAATCAACCATAACCATTGAGTAAGCGAGTTCCCAAATTGCGATTTCACGGCAATTTGCCAATTCTGGGGTTGAATTTGAAGCATTGCAGTGAAACCAGTTGCCCCTACCAAGGGGCTAGTGGCCGGTAAACGCACAGAATTTTTTGCCCGAGTTAAGTCGGGATAGCCGTTTAAGGGGTTAAAAAAATATTTTCACTTAAGTTAGTGGTCTTTTTTTAATGTGAGTGTACATCCCTAAAAATTTAATCTTTAAAATAAATTGAGAATCACAGAATAATTTTCAACCTTTTTAAATCTCCTATTGTGTTTGGTGCTCTAAGAACTGAAAACTTATCAATTCAGCATTTTGTGAAAATCCTGAAATTTAGAATAATAGGTAAAAGATATTACTAAATTATAAACTGCAAACATTTAAAAAAAATTCCACTACACTTTATTAGCCCCAAAACGATATATTTGCACTAGAAGATAAAGAATTTCCTTACTTTAAAATTAAAATGAATAAATTCAATAAAGTATAATCAAATACCTCGTGCATTTAAAAATTCTTTACTCTCAGCTAGAAAACAAAACCCAATAAAATTGGAATATCAATTGAACAAATAAGAATGTCAAAAATTCCAAGATTCATGATCTATTTCTCTTTATGTTTTAGATCAGACTTAACCCGAACTATTTCTCACAAGGTAGAACAAGGTAAAAAAACAGAAATGATATTAAATTTACGGTAGTACATAGAAAAGTGCTGGGTAGAGGTGACTCATGTTCATCTTGAAATTGAATTCTAGGAGATTACCATTAACACCATTCTGAAAACTAGTTTTTAAATTTAGATGAAATTTCTGCAGATATAAAATTCTCCTGACTTTCATGCCCTTAAAGGGTATGCATGACATTGTTGTCTTCAAAACCCAAAAAGTATCACTATATAAAGTTCCTGAATAGCAAATCTATGTCTAATCAAATCATATCTTACGGCTCGTATAAAATTTTTATGTGTTTGGAATTTTTATCAATTTGTAAGAACATTTTAGGCAGATATAATACGTATTTTGTGATGAAAGATCATAGGGATATCTTTATTTTAAAAACATAAATTATTCTTACTGAATTTTTAGGGTAATTTGTTAAAGTAAGCAATAAAATTACTAAATTTCAGTAATCTTACATCAAAGTTATGTATATATATTGTCAAGGAAGTCGAATACAGAGGGGAAAATATTTTACAACATATGTTGTAAAATGAGCTTATCTCATTTGGAGAGCAAGAAAACTAAAGGTAAAAAGTTTAAGCGAATAAATATTTGATCATTGTTCTCACGGTGCTATTTCAAATAATTTATGGTTAAGAACAATCCAGAGTCCAAGTTCATCACATAGGTGACACAATGTAATAATTGATGCAAATAGTTGGGGTTTTTTTTCAAACTAAATGGCAATGAATCACTTAATAAACAGCTGAAATACCTAATAATGTTATTTTTCTAAAGTGAAACCAATCCACCATGACAAATCATCATTGTGAAATATTCATCGATGTTAACAAACAATGTCTTACTAAGAGGAATATTTTTCTCTATAAAATCATCTTTTTGACTCCTTTAAAAGTTTATTCGCATTTATTATTCAAAATAATTTTTTAGTGAAATCCATCTTTGAAATAATTTTATTAATTCACAATTAGTATGCATACTAACTCTAAATCCTTATTATTATTTTCTAACTTTGATTCATAATTTTAAATATCATTAGGAGTATATTATTATAAGGTTCGCATGCGCTAAGTCCCAGAATCTTTAGCTATCGTACATTATCACTAATCGAAGATTTGTTTAAAATTTTGTAGGCAATTAGATAAGGAAAAATAGCGTTTCTTTAAAACCAGTAATATTAATTTCCTGTCAATGTTATTCAATTTTTCCAATTTTTCTACCTTGCAATCATCACATTTGTTGATGGTGTTACTAATAATTTGTAGATGGAATCTCCTTTTAAAAATATTACCCTGATATTTCTGGAAAATGACAAATGTTAGCCAGGATAAGATTTTTGTCAATACTCTTGCAGACGAGACAGATTCACTGTTTCATTTGAATTTCGTTTATAAATAATTATACACAGGTGCAAATTTAACGGCAAACAAATCCGATCTTCAAGCAAGTGGAATGGCGTTAAAACAATTATTTTTATTACATGGCACTTTGTCGCAACAAATCTTTATGATTAAAGAATGACTGTTTTTCAAAATTAATAATTTTCAATAACAATAAAGAATTTATGATCTTTGACCTAGCCCTGCTGGCGTCATTCTCAGTGGGAGAGAGAACAAAAATTTCACTGATAGTAAAAACTTTTAGTCAAATGAAAACTACCAAGAATTGAATATAACTTTCAAACAATAATGAAAAATACAACAATTATTTTAAAATTATTCGATTTTGAAACTTGTTGATTTTTTTTCTTTTTTTATTTTACTTATTTATAGTAAAAAAAATCCTTTGTACTTTCATATTGATTAAATTAGCTACAGCAAAATTATTTATTTTTCAGTCATATTCGGGGATTTCGTGAAATTTCTTCTCCACATAATCAACAATTGAATGCTTTCAATTTGAACAATGGAAAAGATGTTCTTAAAAAAAGTTTTTTAATAATATCATATAATAAAATTCTTTGACAATTATTTTTATACTTTTAAATAATGCATATAGTTAACAATCCATTGGAATATTCGAAACTGAGAAGCATATAAAGTATCCATGGTTTCTGAGAAATATAAATTTCTTTTTCTTCCTTCTCTGAGAATACCTATATCTTTTGATAACATCTAATTATTATTGAACATACTAATGAGGTTTTGTTTTACCGCATGCAAATAAAAAATTTCATTATAAGCTTTCTTGTAATAATTCATGAGTGCTGAAATTATGTATAAAATTTAATTAGTATTTATTGAAAATTTCAATTTAAGTACTCTGAGTTTAATACACATAAGTATATAAATAGATATTCATACTTATTAATTCAGCTTAAATATGAAAATTCAACTCGATATGAAAAACAATTCAATTGAGAAAATTAATAGAAATAAATTCAAATATTCATTTTATGATAGTTAATAGAAGACTTTTCTAATGTTTTCAATAAGATGTATCTGAATTAATTAATTATCATCTTAATTAATTATTTAATAAATTTATATCTCACATTTAACTTTAATGAAGGAATAATTATTTGCCACAGAATATTTGATGATCTTCAATTATTTTATAAAAAATAATTGATAAATTTAATTTTATCCGATTTCCTTAGACTGTTTACTAAAATGTGAAAACTTGTAGAAACAATGAAAAATAATTTTTATTATGAAGCACTTACACAAATAACCGATTTTTGAATTCAGAATATCTTTTTACTTAAAGGAATTTTTTATTTAATTTAAATTTATAAAGGTACTAAATGTGGTACAATTTTAACGTATAATTTAGGAATTTAATATTTTTCTTCGACAAAATGTGTCATGAAAATTCAGCAACTAGATGCACATCTATTCCACAAATTTTAAATACATTTCAAGAATTCCACAAATATAATATTTGTTATTCTTACATGGGTTGTATTTTGATAGTGTTCTTCGAATATGAATTCTAAAATCAAAAGAGTAAATTAAATATAAGTTTTTAGAATTATATATTGCTTTACAGTGCATCTACTAAATTAATTTTAAGGTATTTAATCAGCATCTTCGATGAAGCTTATCATAAAATAAGTATGGATGAGTTTACCTTTTCATTGATATAATTAATCCTTAAATGTTAATTTTGATCAATGTCATAATACTGAATTTATGATGCTTAAGCTGTATTGAATCTGTCAGTGCTTTTAAACGAACTTAAATACGTAAATATTTTTCATTTTAACAGCTTATATGTGACTTATTGCAATCATAAGTTATAAGTCAGATACAGGTGATGAAACTAATGGGAAATTCAACTGCAAATAATCAATGTAAGACAAGTTAAAATATAAAAAAAAAACATTATAAATAACACTGAGATATGTATAAACTGTCTATCAATAATTATTTGGACACCTATGCAAATGACGATATCACCAGTACTGGGGTACGTCACAACTTCCGCCGGTATATATCGTGTGGAAAACAGCATCCGCATTAATTGCTTGCAAGATCCCTCCCAGTTTAAGCTCTCTGATTTCAAGACAGGTATAATTATCGATTACCACAAATGTGGCTGATTCTTAAGGGACATATTTATCAATCTGAAGTACGCAAAGTTGACAGTGTCCTATGTGATTAAGAAGTGGAAGGTGAGCGGTGATTGTCGAAATATGATCCTAGTCGGCAGACCAATGAAACTGAAAAACAGAGACCGACGAGTGCTGTCCAGAGAAATTCGGAAGAACCTCACCCAACTGATAGCCCTCATGTACGAGGAGTTTCAAAAGACATCCGGGAATATTGTTTCAAAGAATACCATTCGTTAGAAAGCACATATGCTTTGCTTTCATGGTCACGCCATAAGCTTTTGATCACAAAGTCTAACCACGTTGCTCAGTGAATAGGGTATTGTGCAAAGCACATCAAAATTGGAGCATAGATCAGAGGAAACGGGTTCTTTAGAGTGCCAAATCAAGGTTTACCTTTTACTGTTGGGATGGCATTGTCTGAGTCTAGTGTCTGCCTGGAGAACGTCTCCTGTCAGAATGCATTGTGTCAACAGTCAAGTTCGGCGGAGATAGAGTTATGGTCTGGAGGTGTTTCTTCTGGCATGGACTGGGATCCTTGGCCCCCCAAATATGGTAAACTCAACGCCGATGCCTACTGCACCATTTTGGATGACAATGTGCTTCCTACGTTGTGGCACATTTATGGGTTGAACCCCTGTTACTTTCTGGATGATAATACCAGTTGTCATGTTTCGGGGTTAACCAAGAACTGCTGTGGTACCAATGGAATTCATCGATTGAACTGGCCTGACCAGATCCCAGATATGAACCCTGATGAAAACCTCTGGGGTGAATTGGATCATGGAATTAAGAGATGTACTACCCGTCCAAAATCGGTGAAGGAACTTGTATGTCTACTCCATGCCGAGCGGAAGACAATATCACTAGCTGTAATACAAAGACTTGTGGAATATATGCCCCGGAAGGTTCCCGCTATAATTGCCTCTCATGGAGACTCTACCAACTATTGATTTTGAATTAAGTTAATCTTTCCTTTCTATCACAAGTGTCGAAATACTTATTGGTAGACAGTGTATATATATTAAGTAAAGTGATGTTGATCATAAAATGACTTAAAGATAAATGAGCTGTATAATAAGTAATGCTATGTTAACTTGAAATGTATATTTGTTTATGACTGAACAGCTTTTAAAAGTGTGGAATTTTTTCAGGTGATCCTTCACCTTCAGTTCGTTGGATGAAAGGAGCAGAATTAATCGATGATACTTATTACATAACTCCACAAGGATTTGCAAGAAATGAAGTACATCTTCCAAATCTCCAACGAACAGATTTGTTATCAAATCTTACATGTGAAGTATATAACACAAATCTGACAGCTCCAGTATTTAGTACTGTCAGCTTAGATATGAACTGTAAGTAATATTAATATGTTTTCGATTGTATTAATATTTACATCAATATGTAATTATTATTAACCTTGTTGTCTTTGTTTAATTTAATTTTATTTTAAATTACATATTATTGCTACTATGCCAAATAATTCATTCAATATATAAAATAGTGAAACATATTCCTTATCACATATTTAACTCGTATCAAATTTATATATTCAAATATCTAGTGGAGTATGCGCTTGTGATATTTAAAATTAATACATTCCCTCTTAAAAGTTTTTTAAAAAAAATTATCGATTTTTTTTAATGTTGAAATTTATACTTTGAAAACATTCTTTCTCATTTAAATCATTGATGATAAAGATGTAAAATATTCTTATTTAAAAGGTTTTATTATGTGAAGCTAGGCTTGAAAAAAGTGCAAATATATTAGCAAAGAATGTCATTTATCATTCCTATTCTTTTAAATATCTTTTTTTCTCAATGATTTACGTACCATTAAAGAAAAGTATTCGAGTTACGAGAGCTTGTCACAGAAATTCGAGATACTAAGAATGACAGAAAACCATTGACTAATGTTTCCGCGAAATCGAAAAGTGTTTGTGGTCATAGTTAAATGGCGACGCTTTTTTACTGCATTTTGTATCTTATTGCTACTTTACTATTCTTCAACGAGCCATTTGACAATAAGTACTTCTTTTAACTGGCACAGAGGTAACAGCAGCGAAAAAGAAATAAGAAATAATAGCTAAATAGGAGAAATATGAGTGTTTTGGACATCCCAACAGAAACTGTCGTCAGCCTCGAGGGAAAAAAAAGACTAAATAACATGGAAAGAGCGATGTAAGGCAATCGGCGTTAGAATTTTGGATGATTTCCAAAATAGTCCATTTTCAAAAAAACTTCTCTTCGATAGAGTATTTCACATCTTTCCTAGAAGGGTGTGTCTCTAGTAGTCAAAGAAGGGTGTGAATAGCTGTATTGGGAGAGGTTCTACATACATCATTTTAGATAGCATAATCTTTATGGGAAATTATGTTTGTCTGTTAATCATATTTGGATAAAAGATTTGGAATATTAAATATTTATATTTGTTTTATTATGTGTGCCAAATATAAAATTAAATTAACATACATGTTAATAGAAATAATTGTGATTTAATATTTATACCATTAAACAATGTTCTTATTTAAAAAACAAAAATTAATTTATACTTATATTGTCCTATATCTTTAAAATAAATTTAACATATTTTTTATTAAACTTTATTTAAATAAATATAAAGTAAAGAATTTTAGTAAGCAATATAAATTTAATATATGAATGTATTTGAGTATTAACTGCCTTATAACCATCTTAAAGATTATAGCGATATTTTAGTACTTAAATAAAAAAAAATAATTCAATTAAAAATACAAAAAGAAAACATTCTTTGTGCAAATATCAGAAAAAAATTAAAATGTAAGTAATTTAGCAAAGCATATAGAAAAAAAGTAAAATGTATGAAATTCAAATTTTTCTTAGTTAATATATTATTTATTTATCTGTCTCTGATAATGAAATAATTTTTATTGATCTGTCTAATGAATTTGAAATTAATGAAATTTAAAATAGGTTTTGTTTGAAACCTTATGAAATATGATGCATAAAGAGTATCTTTAAATGCAGTAAAGATTAATTTGACAAAAATGAGTCGAAATTTTAATATATAACATTATTGTAAAACTTTCTTTATTCGAATGAAAATTATCAGATTCATCTACTAAGTACCTCATAGTTTGGAACCACGTCATTGCACTAACATATAGTCTATCAAATGCCCAAGATGACGCTTAAGTTGATAATTTACCTTGACAACATAAGATAACAGTGAGAAGAGCCAATGTAAATAAAGAAAATTCTTTACTTGCATTAGCTCTTTCAGAATGAATATCTTCGACTTATTCAAGAATCAAGACTCCTATTTCGGCATATAAAGATACATCTTTAACAAAAGGAAATAAAATAAGTCCAAATTTTGCATTTAATGGTAATTATACTTTATTTTAAAGGTATTCTTATTTAGTATTAAAATACATAGAGAAGTGCAAAAAAAATTCTATTTTTTGAGAAAATTTATTTAAATTACTTATAGGCAGTTTTTAAATTTTTTCTCAATTAAAATATGTTCCGCCAGCATGCTTCCCTAAAACCTAGCTAATTTAGCTTTATGGTACCAGGTAGGTAGAAACAGCAGGGTGAAAAACATCATAAAATACAAAAAGAAGGAAGCAAGTGAAAAACTAACTTACATGCGAACAGAAAAGCCCAGAACTTCACTAACTATGCACTAGAGTTCTTTAACAGACAGGTTTTCGGTTACGTTTAGATTCGAACCCATTACATTGTGGTAAAGAGAAAAAACGCCTTAAACAGCCAGGCGACTGGGTACCCAATTAAAAAGAAAAAGTATTTGCTCATTACAATTAATTCCCATTACAATTAATTTAATTTATTCTCACACTATTATCAGTGCCATAAAATTTGACTGCATATATTTCTGAAATTAAAATTTATGATTATACATATTTCGGTTGATAATAAAATGATCCCATTATCCATCAAACTGCAAATTATTTGTTTGTATTAAGTATACTTATCGATATGTACACAGATCTCTTACGTTTTATATATACTCTAGAAATTACATTTAAATTGAATAAAAAAATGTGTGTGTAATTGTTTGAAGAACTTAATATATTTATTCGAGTCAACTGACACCAATTTAATAAATAATATGTCAAATACA
>JAPDSC010006838.1:0-11090 GCA_026290005.1 Latrodectus geometricus | reverse complement strand
AACGAATATTTTGGCTCCATTTCGAAAGACATTACAATGCATTTTTTAATTTTATTACTGAATTGTAATAAGGAAAATGGAAAAGAATAAATGCTCTGATGTATAAAGATGGTTAACAAAAAATAGAAAAACGAGTCCCATTATATAAGTTTGCAATTATTTATAAATAAGGCACACTATTCATGCAAAATATTTCAAGCAGAAAGGCATTAACTTCATTATTTTTATATTCATACATATTTATTTTCAAATTTATGTCAAAATTATTAACAGAAAAATTCTGTTAACATCATCAAATATTTATATTTCTAGAAATACAATAACAAGGACATCAAAATAAAATGCAGTTTTTTTTAAGTATTTAAAAAGATAAAATTTTAATACAATAAAAATATATTATTTCTCCTATTTTTAAAATTACGCTTCACGAATATTAAAATTGTTTTTTTAAAATTCTTCAAATTTAACTTAGTAAAAAAAATATTTTTAATGAATGATTCAAGTGTACCAATTGTGTGTTAAAATTATTAAAAGGAAACATTCATTATATACTTATTCATTTGTTATAAAAAATCACGAAATTAACAATTTTTTTTCCTTTTTTAAAAAATTATTATTTTGTTTCATATATAGAGCACGTTTTAGTTCTTTTCCAAGATCGGGAACGTATTCTAAAGTGGATAAAAGCAGTACCGATAGCAGCATTTAATAAATTTGAAAAAATTAGCATCCCAGCTCTTATTCTATTGTTTTCTTTAACAGATATGTAATTATTTTATTTTATTTCGTGATAAACACAGTTTTTAGTAATGTAAATAGCAAATATTGTGAAAACATCGTAAATTTCATTGCTGTTAAATCTAAACGATCATTCTTCATTTGATTGTATACTTTGTGATACTCTTCTGAGAATATTGTTACACAATCTTAAAAAAATGATCAGAAAACCATTTTTTTTTATGTTTGTGTAATCATAATTCAATTGTGGTACTGTTATAAAAAATCACTTTTAAGTAAGAAGCGTTTACGAATAGATTTTAGAAATTGATTTAGACAGAAATTTGATTTTTTATGGTTTCGTAACATTAAATCTCTTGAAGTTTAGGTTCTTGATTACCAAATAAATATTTAACTGATTGATTCATTGCAAACATGTTTGCTAAGCAAAACAGTAATGTTTAAAAGAAGTGTGTTTTCTTCTCAGTATATCATCTTCTAACAAAATGTTTCAAACATGTGCAGAAAAATTAATTTTAAGCATAATATGATGATTTCTGCTACACATATTAATAAATAGTATAGTGATTATTATTTGTTTTAATTAACACTACATAACCAACTTTTGTTTTAGCAGAGGAATCAATTAATTATGCAACAGAAAGTGAAGACCATATATGGGCTCAATGTCGTGGTATAATAAGCCCGAAATATTTACCAGGACATTACTTATTCAGAGATATAGTTTCCATATATATAATACATTGATACTAGATGGAAAAATCTAACGTTTGATGACTGTTGCTGGTTCATTTGGTTACTGTTTTGCTTTGTTGTAATTCAAAGGTCATTTTCATATACAATGGTTCAATATACCGATACCTAATGTTTCAAGTAGTTTCCCAACAAAACCATTAAAACATTGAAGTCGAAGAAGAGTCTGAAAAAGAGCCTGGTACCTATGATCTGTTGGAATAAATGAAAAATTGCATATCATTCGACTGCCAACTCGGCTGACATTTATTACGAATTACTTGAAAATATGTGAGGTATTGTATTTGGAGATAGTTTGTTATGGATTAGAAAAGACACAAAACCACAAAAAAACTTAAATACCAGTAAAAAAGGCAGCATCGCATTCTCCTTATGTGCGAATGAACACAACGGAGAAAGTCCTCTTCCAAAAGATAGCATTATTTTTTGACAAATATTATTTTTTATATACTCTATCTACCAATACATATTTGAACACCAATGAAAATAAGGATATCTGTGGTCCTGATCGAGGTGAAATTTTATGTTTTTTAATATCGTGTTGGAAACACTAATTGTATTCAAGATTCCTCAAAATTCAGAGCTGTTTGGCTAGGATTAAGGAGAAATTGTTGGATATGCTAGAATGAGCAGATGATTTTTTTTCTAATGGTGAGCACTTGGGTGATTAGCTGTTTGTCACAAAAAGGCATTATTATTCCTGCAGAAAAAGCATTGCATGATCCTTGTAAGAACTAGTTTTGAGCTATAGAATGTAATTATTAAAAATGTTTAAAGTCTCAATCAGAAACAAGCTATTAATAAAATATATTACAGCAAAAAGTTTCTTTTTTATTTCTAATGGCGGGCACCCTTGAGCAAGTAAGTACATTAGCCCATTTGCCGCAACAAGGCCGGAAATTGCTACTCATTTATCGTTACTCGGTGGGCACCTGTGAACCAAGTCACGGAGGCGAGTAGCATTACCCACGTCACACCACCACAAACCCGTTTATAGGGCGGGCCACATTCATTCATCATCTGAGGAAAGGACAATAAACATGGAGAAAGATAAAGTATATCCATGCCCAAGCCGGGATTCAAACCCAGGTCCTCCCCATTTGTATTCAGATACTCTAACTACCAGACAGGGTGGGAGGCATATCATTAAACCTCTGTTACAAGAATGATCGTCGTGATATTTGAATGACATTGGCTCCCTGGTCCTCTTATTGTGAATTTAAGTTGAACTGAAAGGAGTGTGGTTAGACATAACAGTGACTCATCACTCATCACAACATGGAGAAAGATAAAGTACATCCATGCCCAAGCCGGGATTCAAACCCAAGTCCTCCCCATACGTAGTCAGATACGCTAACCACTTAACAGGAAAGGGAGCGAATTAGCCGATGAATCAGGGACGTTCTTTGTCAAAATTGAGAGTGGATTTTGTGATTAAGAAATGGTGTTCAAATTTGAATTTCTCAAAATTGGCTGTGGCCTTACAGGCCTGGTATAAGCTCAACTAATTATTTCTTTTTGATGCCAATGTCTGGGTTTAACGAATACCTGGAGAACACCTTTTATCAGAATGCATCTACATGGGGGATGTCAAATAATTATTGAAAATTATCTCCAAGTAGGACTGGCAGCTTTGATCCCAATTCATCGTGAGCTCAATGTCGTTTCGTACTTTGATATTCTACACAACAATGTGCTTTACATGTTGAGGCAATTTTGCATATTGGGTCATTGCTAATTCCAGTATGAGATCGACACTTGTCATGTCTCGCTGTTCAAGGATTAGTATGCTGGCAATGCATTGAATGCATAGGACTAGTCTACCAAAGTACAGAATTGAATTCTATTGAGCACCCTTGATATGAAGTGGATTACCGAATTAAGGAAGCAGCATCCTTCAAAAATCAGTGAACGATCAAATCTATCTTTTCCAAGCCGAACGGAAGAAACCACTTTTGTGATAAATAAACTTGTGGAAAGCTTGCCCTGTTGGGTTACGGCTGTCATTACTACACCTAAATTTTGTACCAATAACTGAATATTAATAAATTGTTTTTTTTGTCACATGTGTCTAAATACTTGTTAGTAGATTATGTATATGGGAATAGGATAAATCTAGGAGAACTAATATTTCAATATAACAATTAACGCTACATAAAAGGCTCACGATGCAACGTAATGATGTAATTTTCAATATTATGAACAGTTTTATATCTTTTTACGTTTATTTTATATTTGACAATTGATTTCGTGAGATGATACGATTGTACATGTTGTTATCCAGAAAGCTTAAATTTTTCACTCTTAAAAAGAAATTTTTATGACAGAAATAAAACAAATTACATTTATTTATAAAAATAACAAAAAACATCTGACTTTTGATTTATCAAGAAGAAAATTAAAACGATTTAAACGTAAAAGTAATTGGTTGGAATACGTCAAATATTGATGAATGAAACTGCATTTATGCCATAATAGCATTATAAATAAGAGAAATTGTTGGGAATGGGATAATCTCAATGAATTCGTTTGGATAAATTGAATAATATTTTAAAGCATTCATGTCAGGATTTGATTTTGAATGCATTCTTTTTAACTAGTATTATTATTTTTCAAATGTCTTGTCAATTTTAGTGACGTATTATCAATGAAATAATTCTTTCTTTCCTTAAAATAGTGATTTAATTTATTGTAGGGTCAACCAAGCAACTCATATTTTTTGCTTTTTTGTTTTAAAATTCAATGACAATTCGAAGTAAGACATTTTTTCCCATTCTTTCAGCTTTCTTGGTTTACCAAAGAAACTGGAAATCTAATTAATATGTTTATCTTTCATATAAATTTTTCTCTCTCTTAAATATGTGATATTATAATGCCACTGATTTATCATTCTGAATAACGTTAACAAAGTCAGTATATTTCTTCGTGATTACAGTTAATTCTTAATGATGATTTGATAAAATTTATTACCTACTTAAAAAATTGCTTATGTTTCTTTATTGGAGGTTTCCATAGAATTTTATCTATTATCTTTTTAAATATAAATAAATGAACCCAATATGCTCAAGAAATAAGATTTTAAAATTAAAACATGAGAGTTTTCAAAAAATGATTTATAAAGTCAAGTGAATCATTTCCATACTTAATTTAAAAATATTGATCGACTTTTTATTATTAAACTTACGTAAAGATAAAAAGTCTATGGCATTGTAACTTTCATTCGTTTAAAAAAGAAATAATCGGATTATCTGAAAATGAAATGCCATTAAATGCGAATTAAAAATGTTTTACTATAATTTAATTTTAATGGGTTATTAACTAATATTTAATTTCAAATAAATTGTATTTTCTTTTTTAATTTTGTGAGCACAACAGATTAAAAGAAATGTTTTAAAATGGTAAAAATGTTTCAGTCAAATGAAATATCTTACTATTATTTAACATTGACTTTTTCTTTTTATATTTGAATGTCCAAGCTTGACGCTTTGTCAAATGGATAGTTTAAAACATACTTGAAGAAGTTTTATGTTTATTAATAATATTAAAACAATTTTATAAGATCTGATAAAAATTAAGGTAAATCTTGAAAATTCTAACTTTATCAAAAAATTGTTGATTCTTATGAAATAAGTTAATATTATAAAAAATGAATTTTTGTTTACAGTCATAATTATTTTTGAAAGTAATATGTTAAAAACATGAATTAATATAAAAATTGTACAGTCATATTTCAATATAACTCCACGGAATAAAAATTATTAAATCTAAAATAAATATTGCTAATTTGAGATTCGGTTTTTCTAATTATTGATGTATTTTGTATTTTTTCTAATTATTGATTTTTTGTGTAACTTGACCAGTAAAAATGTTACCAATTTATGTTACTGATTCTTTGACAAAGCATTTATTAATGAGACGTAAGTTCATTTTTCATTAACAAAGGAGTAGAACTGTTACAATTTCACTTAAAAGAAAGCTCACGAGAATCACAAAGTTTAAAGAAAGTAAAGAAATACATATATATAAATGTTTTTGCTGTAAAAATATTTATAATTATTAAGCAATTATTATTGAATTTTTTTATATATGATTGAATATTTTAAATAAAATTGAGTTGTAAATATTAAATACATGTAATATATTGTATTTTTTACCACTGTATGTTTTCAATGATTTTATTGGAAAAATAGAAATTTCATTTGAAAAATAATCCAAATTTCCCGAGTTAACGATTATTTTATAACTTAAAAAATGCTGTGCATATTTTATTTTTGTACTATGATACGAGAGGAAAAACTTATAATATGATATTGAAATAAATATTATTTTTTTTAATCTCATTTCAGAAATCTGGGCATAAACAGTACAGATGTAAGGTTTTTTAATGTCGGTAACCTAAAGAGCTCTTTTCTGCAGAAAATACCACGGACAATGGTTATTCATATGTCATGAGTATGGAAACCTGGAAAATATTTGAGCACACAAAATGACAATCGTGCATTCATAAAGAAGAAATGTTTCATTCATCAATTTTTGTTCAACTGTGATTGTGTATTCGAACCTTAAGCATTACCCTTTAACTCTATTCTACAGTTAGGCCAAGATGAGTCATTCATGTAAATTTTTTAAATTAGAAAATCTTTGCTAAAAAGTTTTTATTATGATTCGCACACAAATAATCTGATTAAAATCATCTATTTTATATATCAGCTATAAATATGGTATTTGTGGATATAATTCGTATTATACTAACTTATATTTGATAGTTAGATAATCATTTCTAATTAATATTTATTTTTTTTATTACTAATGACTGGCACCCTTGAACAAGTACGTACGTACATTAGCCCATTAGCCGCAACAAGGCCTGAAACTGCTACTCATTTTATCGTTAACCGGTGGGCACCTGTGAACCAAGTCAAGGAGGTACGATTAGCATCGCCCACGCCACACCACCACAAACCCGTTTATAGGGCAGGCCACATTCATCCATCATCTGAGGAAAGGACAAGAAAGACAGAGAGAGAGAGAGAAAGAGAAAGTACATCCATGCCCGAGCCGGAATTCGAACCCAGGTCCTCCCCATCTGTAGTCAGTTACGCTAACCACTAGACAGGGTGGGCGGCTAATTAATATTTATGTTGTGCAGCATTTTCCATTGAGCTGTTTAAGAGCATTGTTACGTTATATAATTTAATACCAAAAAATAGGTCTAATAATATTGTTTAATTCAATAACATCTATCTACAATTTTTTTTTCTAAAATAAATTCATTACTTATATTATGATTACTGTTCATTTTATTAATCTTAGTTTTAGAGAAGAGATAAATTACCATAATTAGACGCAAATAAAAAAATAGAATGTATTAAGTATTATAAATTATATTACATCTGTTACTACTCATTTATAAGCCGGAAATAATTTTTGAAATTTAGTATCTAAAATATACATTAATGAACAGATAGCAGCTATTTTACTACATTTGTATGATTAAATAAAATTAATCAATTAAATTTTATATCTTTACTTACATTTCAATTTTAAATTTTATCTACTTAAATAATAAGTTAATATATATTTTTTTTATATTTAATATATTTAATATCAAAAAGATATGTACTAATTCTTTTCTATAAATCTGGAAAACAGTGTCTCCATTCTGATCTTTCAATTAAGAGTTCTAGATACTTCCGCGCGTTTAATAGAATGTTTTATCAGTAGGAATGTGTCGCTAGTAAAGGAATGGACAAAAATTAATGGATGCTTAAAATGAACAATTTTTTTTTTTTTATATCAGTTCTGTGAACAAAAGCTTTTCACCAATCACTTCAGTTGGACTGTTTCGTTCAGGAACTCAATTGTTCATCTCTTTGGTTTTCTGGTTTCTATTGCTTCTATTTTTTAATTTTTATTCACAGCTCATTGTATAATTTTTGTTCCTGTGAAGCTCAATACTGTTTCAATCTTTTTCCGAAGCCAGTAAGAAAGTTTAAATTGAGCCATTAAAATGTTTTGACATTTTTTGATACACAAACTGTTATGATTGTTAGAATTTTGCTTAAATTTTTAATGAAAAATTAAATTTCACATTGAACTTTTTTCTTTAATTAATTACGATGTGTTTCCTTTAATACATTAAATAATATTGAAAATTAAACAAAATAAAATGTGTATTATAATTTATTTTTATTAGTATATGGCAATTTTATTTCGGTAACTAAACATTTTTGGTTCAAATTTTGACTATTTCAATTTTTCTAGAAGCTGCTAGAAAACATTTCAATATTAAAATGTTGACAGTAGAATCTATCACTTTACTTTTGAAAAGAAATGTTAAAAAATACTATGCCCATGTTATCATCTGTAGAATTAATGCAAATATTAAATATTATAGAATTAAAAATTAAATTTATTATCTTGCAAAGCATGATTTATGCATTAATATGTAACCTTAATGATCAACGTTTTGTTTTCTTAATGGAAATTAAACAAACAAATCATTTAATTCAATATTTGTTTCATTGAATATTTCATTTCCGCATTAGCTAACATACATTTATTTTATTTATTTTACTTGCAAATAACAAAATTAAAAGCAAATCACAGAAAAAATATTCATAAAATTTTTTAATTAATTCAAGTAAATTGTTGGCTAATTTTAAAAGAATCATATTTACATCATAAGCTAACAGCGTGAAAATAAACAACTAGAAATAGTGATAATTTAATATTATTTGATTTTTTGAAGAAAAAAATCCCATGTTGGAAGCTTATAAATCTTTATTTTTCTCTCTAATTATCAATTAACTGGTGAATTGGTGCATAAACAGAACTTTTAAAATAAATTGGTAATACATATAAGGTAATATAGTAAGACATATCAGTATTCTTGCTCAAATCAAATTATTTATCTTTTTCTTACCACTTCTTTTACAAAACTAATTTACTGATTTTTCACTTTCTTAAGAATAAATCAAAATTAATTATTGAAAATATTTATTAATTACCTAAAACCAAGAAGGATTAATTTAAAGTCATATGTAGAAATTTTCTGATTTTTGTATCAAAATAAAGATAAAACTTTTAAGCATATTGTATTCATGGTAATATATCATATAATATATACATGTTGTTTTTTATGACACTTGGCAACACCAAGCCCGCCCGTTAGAGTCTAAGCGAATGAAGTCAGGAAAGCATCTTCCATTTTTCAATGGAGCACCCTCATACGAAGGTGGAAGTACGACTTTTGGCTCAGAGAGGGCAGCACCATCTAAATTTTTCAATTTAGAGATTGAAACCAAAGAATACCCAAAGCCTGGCTCCAGGCACTCCTAGAGGTATTAATATGTAATGGGAACATGAAGAGTATTGCGACCCGACAGATTTTACGTGCCCCAGTCGCCATTAGTGAACACGACAGATCTTCGGCTAAGCCGGGATTCGAACTCACCACCTTTAGGTAACGAGAACGACGCCCTAACCAACCAGGCCACCGCGGCTTATTATGATATATACATAATTAAGTGTTAGTTTAGGATTATACATTTATGTTTCTTAAAATCAAAATATTGTAAATAAATAATTTATTTAATATTCTATTCAAAGATTTCCTTATATAAAATTTCAATAAATTCATATTTACGCAGTATATAATTTACTTATCTATTTAAAGTATTTTTATTTATAAAGTAATTTCTATTTAGAACGATTGTGTCAAAAATGTGATAAACACCAAATAGAGTTTCCATTATTTTATTCTACACGTAAGATTTTTTATTGATACTGTATACATTATAAATATTACATTTTTAATTTGTTTCTTATTTGTTAGAGTTTTCCTCAAATAACTTAATTATTAACCCTTTTAAATTACATTTGTCTTTATCAAAATATCAATTCATACTTTATTCCATTACGATAAAATTCTGCATTCAATTTTCCTATCAGAATGTTTTAGTTACATTGAACTATTTTATTTAAAATCATGTTTGCATTCTTTGGTTCTTGAGCCCATGAAAATATTCTTACTGCAAGCATCAAAACTTCATATGGTTGTTTTTTAGAAAAGATTATGAATTATTAAAATACAAAAGTAATTATTTTATGTAATTTGGAATTATATTTCTCTCAAAAACAGCAACAATATTCCAATTAATTAAATTTTAGTTTAACATTTTAAATATTAATATTTTTAAATAAAATAGTTTTAACATATTTACAAATTGAAAAATATATTAGTGTTTTCTAATTTCAACCACCATAAAAAGAGAAATAAAATTGGAATAGAAATTATCTTATTTATGCTAGATTTTTATGTTCTTACAGAGGCATAATGGCAGTTGAGCAATGTTATGTACATTGCTTAAAATAAGAAAATGTGTAAGTGACTTCAAGTTTAAACGAAAATACTTCTGATAAAGAAAGAATATTGTATTTAATCATTAGAGCATTAAATTCTGTTATTTATTTTATTATATTAGAGCGAATTATCCCATTTTGACAATGTACGAAGAATGATTTTTTTATATATTGATAAGGCATTTGATTTATATTATGTAATACATACTTATTATTGTTGTAATATTTAAGCGCTTCATTCGAATTTCAGATCAGAAATGATGTGAATCACTCGTGTATATAACCTTTCAATGAATGTTGAAAAAATATATTAAACTTTTGAAATAATTGAGCAGCAGGATCTTACCCGTAGCATTCCAGTTTAAAACGAGCTGTCTTTTCATTAAGTATTGATGAGTCCGTGGTGTAATTATTATAAAAATTTGTCTTCCTGCTTATTAATTATTCCTTTGACGTAATGCTGAATTTTTCGAATTCTTCGGAATAGAACTTCTAATAAACATATCCGGAAATCTTTTTTTTTATCCTTGCCTTTCATTTGTTTCATGATCATTCAAGCTTTCTAATAATTTCCACAATTTAATTAATTGATTAACATTCTGTTCGAAAAGAACAATACTAACATGAATATATATACTGTAACTAGAAAATATTTTCGCTGGGAATTTACATAACACGACATATGACGTCATCATAAAAATATTTTGTAGTATTCTAAATGTTTTTTTTTTATTTTGTAATGACAGAAAGATTTCAATGTTAGAGAAAATGTAACTAACCTAAGAAAAGCTGAATTTTATCTTTCATTTGTTTCATGATCATTTAAATCTTTTAGTTATTTCTATACTTTAGTTAGCTGATTAAAAACATATTAAAAATTAACAATTCTTCTATGATTAATAATTCTTTCATGATCATTTTAATCTTGTAGTTATTTCAATACTTTAGTTAGCTGATTAAAAATATATTAAAAATTAACAATTCTTCCATAAGTGTATCTTGAAGCTATAAAATATTTACTTGAACAATTTATATAATGAGATATACTCCCTCATCATAAAAGTATTTTACAGTATTTTAAATGTTTTCCTTTATTTTGTAATGACATGAAGATTACAATGTACAAGAAAAGGTGATTAATCTATGAAAATCTGAGTAAATAAACTACTAATAACTTTTTTATCATTCTTAAGTCAAAACACCATAAACGTAAAATGCAATAGTTTTGTGCATAT
>JAPDSC010006836.1:34692-65066 GCA_026290005.1 Latrodectus geometricus | reverse complement strand
GTGAACCAATCCTGGAAAATTTTCGCAGTTATCCATGATTTTTTATTTGACTCCCAAATTACAAGTAAAGTTAATTTAGATATGCCTTTCATCGCTCTAGGGTTTTTGGAATGGTAAATTAGTAATGGTTTTAATTTAAAATCTCCGCTTGCGTTACCACCTAGTAGAAGGGTTAAGCAATCTTTTGCAGCTTTAAATCCTGGTGCCCGTTTCTCTTCACGAGATAGAAATGTTCGTTTCGGCATTCTTTTCCAAAACAAGCCCGTTTCATCAACATTAAAAGCCAATTCTGGAGCATAGTTTCCTTCTTCAATTATTTTTTTTAATATCGCTTGAAATTCAGCCGCCGCTTTTGTATCACCACTTGCTACTTCTCCTGTAATCCTTACGATGTTTAAATCTATTAAACCATCCTCGACTAGCAACGAAAGTTTCACTTGTGTCAATTGTCTCAGCCTGAATGTAATTTAAAATTCTTCTAGCTTTTTCCATTATGATAGATTGGCTTAATGGCATATTGTGGTCAATTTCATCGTCTATCCATACAGACAGTCGTTTTTCCATTTCCTCTATGATATTATTTCTAGAACGGGTAATTCTAGTTGCAGAGCTTGACGTAGTTGTAGTTGCCGATGACAGTATTTTTTCTTTATTCTTCATGATGGTCCTTATTGTTGAAGTTGGCAAATTCAGTGAAGCACTAATTAGAGTTTGACGTTCACCAGAATCTAATCTTCTAATCACTTCCATTTTAGTTTTGAGTGAAATGCTTTTTCTGGTTGCTTTCTTTTCTTTTTCATTATCACCCATAGTAAAAACTAAAGATCAAAATATTTGACACTTTAATATAGTATTAAATATGTAAATTAATACCTACTTACAATAATGTCAACAAATGTTTCCAATAATAAAAATATGTCTGTACAATACCGCACCAAACAAGAAACACAAGTACACTCTTTCGGATATGTATTTGAAACCTATTGCTGCATAATATTTCGGGGAATCCCCGTATGCTGCGAGCGATTTCGTTGATTTAAAAGATAAAGGAGCGCTAAACCGAAACAGCGCTAAATGAAACAGTGTTAAGCGGGGTCTTACTGTAGTTTGGAATCAACTTGTATATTAGATCCCACTCAAAATTAGCCCTAGAATGCAAAAAGTGATAGTAGAATGATGAACAAACTTTGTATCAGATTGGAGAATTTAACAAAGTTTAAGTCTTCCACAGAAAATTTCTTAAAAAACAGGAGTTTTTTAATGTATTAAAATGTTATCTATTAGACCAATTAATTATCAATCCTGAGAGAAAAAAAACCCATGACAATGGGTTGAATGTATTTCTGTTTTTAAATTATTGAATATTATGTTCATTTTTTATTTATATTAAATATGGATTAAATCATGCACTTAAAAAATAAAATCAATTGAAATGAAACCTTACAATAATTCATGAAAATTATAAATCTCGTAAAAACACAAATTTATTGATTTTTTTAATTCACTTCAAGTATCCATGCATGATTCTAATTTCATATTTAACAGAAAAGGCATTAATTATTTTAAAATGCATGTTAATAATTTATTTTGTTATCTTCACAGTAATTGTTTCAATTTATCCATGAATATCAATTTGTATGATTATACATTCAGATTACTAACACGTACATATTTAAAAAAATCAAACTAAACCAAATATGTGAAACTCAGATCCATATTTTCTGTATCTGAGATTAAAAAATTGTTACTTTAGTATCAATATTTTAATCATTCCTGTAATATAGATTTTTCGGTGGTCAACAATCTTCCAGAGCTGATCTGACATGTCAGATCTTTCGTGTAGTGGCATCGTGTATATATTCCAGCCAGAAAAGAACAATTGTATTTTCATTGTTATAAAGATAAAAATTAAATGTCATTTAAAAAGTGTAAATTTATTAATTTATTTCTTTATATTTTATAATTCTGAAAAGAAAAGTAAATAATACTTTGTATTTTCAAATAAAAGGAATTTTGCACAAATTTGTTTTAGGGTTGTGCCTATCGTAATCATACTGTTCATGCAGCCAAAAGGTCAACAGATGTCTTTCAAGATATGCTGACATACTTTGATTTAATTTGCTTACCACAATCTGCAAAACCTATTCCTAATGAAAATGTGGGATTAGACAGAATAACTCCTTGTCATAGTGAAAGAGCATTATTTCAATGGTTAAGGGCCTTAAAACCCAATAGTGCTGAACTAAAAAAAGTAAGTAAATTGCTTTTCTTTTAAAAAATCTATACCTTTAAGATATCTTAAAAATTCTACAAATTTATTGTCTCATTAATTATTTTTGCTGTTTTAAGTACTATACTCTTTTCTATTACATTTACCTTGATTAAAAAAGGATTGATAACTCCTGTAAAATAACTTTCACTTTTTCATGAATAAATTATCTAATCATTCTTCATTTGCATTATTTTAAATATTTCGTCATTTTTTATGATATTTTATTTTATTAATTATTTGTAAGGAAACTCATTTGTTAGTCTGATTAATGCTTTGCTGAAACATTTACATCATCAAATCTGTTGCTATGTTTAAGAATTATTTTGTACAACTTACTGAATCAAAAATGGTATCTGAATCGAAAGAAAGATAAAACTATTTTTATAAACTATGTGATTTACTATAACTAGTGAAAATTTCAGGTTTATATTAGCTTATTTTAACAAGCAATTTAAAATTTTGTTTTTAAAGTTTTCTCTCAAACTGGAAAAAATTACTATCACCTTTAATACAAAATCATCCTGATAGCAATTTTCAGAAAATGAAGATTCTGTATATCTCAAATTGGTTTTTCTTCTAATTGTTGATTTTATTTATGACCACATCCATCAAATTCTTTAGAAATAAGTACAAAGACTGTTTGTATGTTTTTGAATGATTTTATTTTGCTGTAAGAAAACGTTTTCTGTATAGAAAATTTTTATTTTCATGACTGTTATGATTTTCGTTTTATTTATTGTTTGATACTCAATTTTTGTTTAAATCCAAAATGGCACTTTTAAAAAGTCAGTCTGTAGTAAAATAGGTTTGTTATTTTTCTGAAGAGGCTTGGTTATTCTTATTCAGAAATTCAAAAATGCTGTAAGCAATCTAGTTTTTTTAATATCTAATGTCCCAATAGGAAATATTATAACTAATAAAGGAAAATTTTGTTTAGCAGCTAAAAGAAAAATTCTTCCAAAAAAATATATACAGTTTTTGTAATATTGTAAATGTGAGATCTTTAATGCTAAAAGAAGGTGCTCCAATTCAAGAGTATGTGGTAAATACATTAAACTGCTCAATTTCATCTGTAAATAAAATTTTCAAGTCTGATTTGAATCGTAAAAAAGCCAAAATATATCATTTTCCTTATTTTTCGTAGTGTCATAATTACAAACATAGAACATGTAACTGAATTTTATATTTAAAAAAAAGTTATAAGGAGAAAAATGTTGTTACAGTAGATGAAGCTTGGATCTATTTAAGTGATTGCAATAAGAAAGATCAATGTATTATTATAATGGAAGAAAACATAATTCCTTGTGATATTCAAAGAATTATAAAGAAATCCTAAAAGATTTATGTTTGATATTGGTTTTCATACAAAGGCAATGGAAAAAATATAGTTGACAACAAGAATTGAAAACATAAAAGTTGACAAAAATGTCAAAATTAAGTAACTAAGTATTCAAGAACACATTTTAACTTGAATATTTAAACATGAAATTACTGATTTGTACCACAATACCAGGAATCCATTAAACTGTATAAAACAACAAGCAGCAATACATCACAATGCACAATTGTTTTACTTGCAGAAATGGTAATTAAAATTAATATTAAAACTAAATTAATCTTCACTGATGTTCCTGCTAAATCTGATGCATCACTGATGGATTTTTGTACTTTTAAACTGTTTAGAATCTACAGTATTCAAAATAAGACATGCAGTGCTTCATTGACTTTAACAAAAAAAAAAACTATTAAAGAAGAGCAGAACAAAATACATCTACTTAATATCACAAAAAGCATAATTAAAAAATTACAATGTAGAATGATAGTTAAAACAAGGATTATCTAACTGGACATTTAAACAAAATATGAATGTATACACCCCATTAAAATAGTCTAATGAATGTATGAACAGCCTCTGTAATTATTTAAAAATTGATTATGAAAGTAAGAAATTCCATAAAAACTGAATGTAATATATCATTAAAACTACTGGCATTTGATTAAATTATACATCTGATACAAGTGTTATTTCAATAAAAATGAAAAATTGAATTTGTCATATAATAACACTCAAAAGACTTTTTGTTGGAAAGATTAGTTCATTAGTTTAAACAGACACCAGGATTTAAAAGATATTTATCAATTCCACTTATGTTCAGTATGCTTTGGTAAAATTAAAGTTACTTTAAAATTTAAATTTGTAGTTGACATCATAAATCCAATACTAATGTTAGTGATTCTGCATTACTTAAATAATATTTGTAAAGAAATGTTATGAAAATTTATATTTTGACTATTATTTTTATATTTTCTTTAATTATTTCACTTGACAGAATCAGGTTGACTTCACCAAATTACAATTTGTGTAATTTCAATTTCTTGTTTTAAAATATTTTCTGGGTGAAAAAAATGATGAATGTTTTGCATCTTAGTATTTTATAATATTTTAATAGAAAACGTAATTTAAAATGGACAAAGGAAAAGACTGCTATACCAAATGCTATTGTTTAAAAGTAAACAAATATTTCCAAATATTGATGAATACTAGAAAGATATTGAAATAATGACATTTCTAGAAGAATTTTCCAACATCAGAATCTTGGTATCCTTCCATTTCAGTCTTTAGTACTTGTGTAAATAAAAATTTGTGACAAAGTAATATGAGATAATAGACTTATTTTCATTAATAATGAAAAAGTAAGCATAAATCAAAGAAAAGCTAGTCAATCTTGTCAATTAATAATGATATAAAAATTAAATTTCAATCAATTTTTGCAAAACTTATTTTTATACTTTGTTAAAAATGAATATTAATTGCTAAAACCAAGGAAAATATTTAGTGCATTTTTATTGAATACTTCAAATAAACACATACTAGTGACAACATCAAACATGTGGTTTTTCTCTTATATAGTCTTAAGAACTAAAAAGATATAATTTCTTTCAGATTATTATTAAAAATCACTAAAAGTATGTAAAGCTACAATGATTTTTTTCTCACAAATTTGTGATTGCATTTTTTAATCGCTCACATAATTGTATTTTTTTACAATTGAAATGCTTTTATTTAATTATAAGATTAAATACGCATTTATAATTTTAAGTCATTCAATCATTTCATTTCAGTCAAATATAATAGAATTGTCTAATTTTTTTTAAAAATGTATTTTCCTTTCATGTTTTAGAAGTAAAACGGACAAATATTGAACAATGAAAAAAATATGAACTTTTTTGTCTAAAGGTTTAATGGTTGTTTAGATAAATATTGGCTTATGCTAAATAGTCACATTCTGTAGAATTTTAATATTATTTTTCTTTAATTCTCAGTAAGTAATTTTTTTTAATTTTTAATAATTTTTTAATGTAGTTTTAAATGTGTAGGTTGGAGGTTCAAAACTCAGCGTTTCATCAGATGGTAGTGGCTCTGTAAATAGATCAGCTGAAAGCCTTGCAGGTTCATTTTTTTTTATTATTTTAATGTTAACCAAAATATTCTTTGTATAAATGGTCTTGAGATCGTTTAAATGACCACCTGTCAACTTATAATGGAGAAAGCTCTTACCTTCAATATTAATTTTTTAACATTGTTTAACATTTGAGCAACAAAGTTTATATATATATATATATATATATATATATATATATATATATATATATAAGATAACTTTAAAATGTTTACTTATGTGTTATTATATATTTGGAACAATTTATAAGTTTTTGTTGATATAGGCATATATATTATTCATATAAATTTCAAATCTAAAAATCCTGAGAAATATATTTTAAATTTATTAAAACAAATATTATTATTTATTTTTCATTATGGATTTCATGATATTGAACATACTTATGTTTAATTCATTTTTTTAATATTTATAATGAAGGCAAGTATTTAAATAACAGGATGCATATATAAATATATCAACAAATATATTATATATGACATAATATTTTAGAATTATAATTTTAGTAATGCTTTTCAGAATTTCTGAGTTTTCAATTTAAGATTTGCACAGTTTTGTGCATTCATATCCGACTTTAATTTATGCTTACATAGAAATTTAAAATATTAGTTATTATTTAATTCTTTTCTGTAATTTAAGCTAATTTTTTAGTATTTTAATTATTTTTTGCTATTCCAGGAATAAAACTAATTACTTATAATGCAGTTTATATTTAATAATTTTTTACATAAATATTAATATACTTTTTTTCTTATCACATCTACATTTCCTATTTTATATCATAATTTGGTAAAATTATCTAGTAAAGTAAATTCATTATTTGTGATTTGTCTTACTGCTAAAATCTTTAATTGAATTTTAGTAGAATAGTTAGAAGAAAATTAACACCACACACATATATTTATTGAATTATAAACAAAATTTCTTATTTTGAAAATGAAATTTGAAATGTTACATTTTTAATGATTACAAGATATAGTAATTTTTTTCTTTCAACATGTTATTCTACCAGACTTTCATAATTGCTCAAATGTCTATGCCTATATATTTATGTTCTATTAATAAAAATTATAGATTATTTTCTCTTTTTAAAATATCTAGAAATAAAAGTATATTCTAATTTAATAAATCAATTTGTGCAAAAATAATTATCACTAAAATATAAAGAATAGTCAAATGCTTTAAAAACATAAGAAAGCAAATATTCACTGCCCTTTGTTTTAATATTTGTTCTTTCGTGTTTTGTTTTTGATATATTTGACTACTTTCACTTAATGGATATCTATTTATTAAAATACATTATATTTATATGTAGAGAAAATTTTATAAAACATTAGAATATCTAGTTGATCATCCTCATTTTTCTTTTCTATTCATTCACAACTTTTATTCTTTTTTTAATGTCAGAAAACTGAGTATTTTTGGAATAATTTAAAAAGCATGATTAAGTAGAACAACTTTGAAAATTATTATAAAATTTTCATTTCATGCGTTATTATTATTTGTAGTTTTAAAATCAGTAATTTAATATTTCTGATAAAATTATTTTCTTTATACTCATCAAAATTAATAGTACAGAAAATTTTATTATCATACAAATATGTTAGTTTTTGAAGAATTGTATTTATTTAGATTAAAATACTATTTATATTTATTTTCACTTGATTTTATTTATTAAAATATAGTTAAATGCATTTTTACTGAAATAATAAAAAGGAGTATTTTTTATCATTTTTAAATAAATATTAAGCAAGATTATCTTAAACTTTTTTCAATACTAAATAAAATATATAAGCAATTATTATTTTATCTTTCTTAAATGCTTTATTTGAAAAAAGCACTAAACCTTTAAAAATATAACATGAAATTATGGAATTTTGACCATAGGTAGCAAAATTATTTTTGCATTGCAAATATCCTCATATGGTTACTTTATATAGAAAAGTACATACAATTACAAATTCAAATTTAAAAAATATTAAGTATTGATAGAACAAAGAGGCTTAGAATTATGGTTGCCAATTATCGAAATATTCCCTCAAAATTGTATTTAAGTTATTTTACTTTTAAAATCTGGAAGTTTTTGATATGTATTATATTTGTATGAAATTACTACACCAAGTGTTTTTTTTTCTGCTTTTATATTGCTGTGTTCAATAATTTTTCACATTATTACTTTGCTACAATTTTTTTAAAAGTAAAGATAATTTGCAATTTCAAAAAATATTATAATTAAAAAAAAGAATGAAAATTTTTTATGCATTTTTTTAATACTTTGGTTAGATAATCTTTGATATTTTTTTTAGTTGGAATTTCTCGCAAAGAAGAAAAACAATCCACAGTTTTTACACCGCTTCTTTCAACATTAGGCCAAACTGAAGGGTAAACTTCAATTTTTGAAATGTGTTGCCCTGTATATTTTAATGTAACTGCATTATTGATTTTACTTATTATATTAATATTGTCTTCAAACGTTTATTTAATAACTAAATTCATATGGAATGAAAGTATCACAATATTTTGACCTTTAAATTCATTATATTATTAACATTTAAAAGAATTACATCTTGTTTTGATAGCATTTTTAATTCTGCTATAACACTTTCAATAAATGTTGTACTGAATATTTTTGTTTTGATAATTTTCAAGATTGCAAAATTAAAGCTCAAATTTGGATCTGGTCTAAGATATAAAATTTACAATTACTGTCATCAATATGCAATTTGTCATATTTATCTGAAAATTAAATTTTTTTCTAGAACTAGATTTATTTTGTGATTTTTATATTTCTTTAATAAAATTTTTGGGAAATTGAATAAGTTTTCTCTTAAATATATCTTTTGATATTGAAATTTTTCTAAACTTCAGTTCACAGTAGCTTTCTTTGACCCAATGATAATATGCTTTCTGAAATGAAAGACATTAGTTTCAAATGCAGTTATTGTTAAATCATGGAATGCTGATTTTTTTGTGCTTTCTAATGTTCTTTTTCATGAGGTAATTACATAGGACATTATGGCCTTCTGTTGTGACATTTGAATGTAATAAACTATCTATAATAATTATTTGTACCAGAAAACTACATCTGGTGAATATTCAAATATCTTACAACCAATAGTTTTTAACTATAAGCAGTTTTCTATACTGTATTAATTTCAAATACCCATAAATATTTTACATTTTCATTCATTTTATCAGAGCATTTTGTCTGAGGGAAGACCTTCAGAATTTAAATGCAGTGGAATTAAATAAATGTGTGCAGAAAAAATTTCTGAAATGAATGTAACACAAAATCTTATTTTTAGAATAGAAATATATTTAAAACATTTTAACGGGTAAAACAAGACAAAATACATTTTCTAGTAGTATTTTCTGTTCTCTATTTGATATATCTGTTTTAGATAAAATTTGTATCATCTTATTTTAGAAGAAGTTTCAGTTTCTTACTCGTAGCTATCATTAAATTCTAAATTTAGTTTTAAATTTAATTCATATCTTAAATTGTTACATTAAATATTTTTGCCAAATAAAATTCCAACATCTTTTTTAGTATCATATAACTGTATGTATGGTTTCTACCATTCTGTATTTATTTGATATCCAGATTCTATACCCCTTTCTCTTAATTGAATGCCACGCCATTATACAAACCTTTGCTCTTGGTTTCAGTTTATTTGTATGAACTCTAAGAATATGAGCATATGTTGAACAACCAAATATTTTTAAATATTTAATTGAGCAAAGTAGCAGAGTTGAAATATTTGACTCACAATTTAAATTTGTACTAAAGTTTGTTAGTTTGTGCTTGGTGCGATTTTTGACGTTATGCTAATATACTACCATCATATTGTTAGACCGAAAAATTTTAAAACCTTCTGTATCTAGATTTACACCACATATTACATTTTTACACATATTTTGTGCATAGAGAACATTATTTTAGGTAAAATTTACATTACTTATATCTCTGTAAATTGCATCTATATCACATATGTCCAAGTTTTCTTATACACTGTTTTTGTCACTAACTAAAACATTTGAAAAAGACAAAAATTTGAAGTTTTTTAATCTCTCCCTTGTTGTTACAAATATAAGAAGTAGCAACAAAATCAACATGAAACTCAACTTTCAAAACTTTGTGATGCATTTGAAAAAGCAATTAGTTTAGTATAGTCACTATAGAAATCCTCCACTTCACTGTAGAAATTTTCTGAAGCACATGATTTTCTCTGCCTTTCTTGTTTCCTAGAAACATATTGCTTCACAATATCTTATTTTCCCTCAGTAATTGCAGAACCCCATGAAAGATTGCTTTTCCTTTTCTAATTTCAGTTCTACTGTTTATCTTTCAGATGCTTTTTCTGTTTGAAGATTTTATTCTTCCAAACGTTTTTTAATTTTAAAATGTATATTTAATTATTTCAATTAAATTTCCATTCTTTCTTTTTTGTTCCATTCGGCCAGATTCGTTAATACATTAAATTTCATCATTATTTAAATTGATATCTTTATCTTCCTGTCAATACAGCAGTTGACCAAGATTTTCAAATTCAATGGCAATATTCTAATTAATTGAAAATAAACTAGTAGTTCAGATACATCAAGTCCAGCATCTTTGACTTAATTCTTTTCTGTAACTCTTTTACGAAGTATTCCAATTGTCTCTTTCTCTGGATGAAATCCTTTTTTTTTTTTTTCTTATTGATTTATTTTTGTGACAAGGTACGTATAATCTAAGAACAACAAACAAGAAGAAGAAAAAAAGGAAATGTTATGACACCATACACTGGTGGGCTTATCTTCTAATAGCCATATCCAATAGTACTCTATTCCTGAAGTGTCTTAAATTGCTTTACTAGATTGTCTTTGTCCCTAATTCCATTGTTGCAAGTGGGCAGGTTGGGTTCGACTGGACACCTATATGAATTAATCCTTGTTTGCATGATTTTTTCTTTATTGGTGAAATAAATCAAGTTGATATAATTCATGTTCAAAATTAAAGGAAAAATGGTTAAAAAAATCTTAGTATATATTTATAGTATAAATTTAGCAAAAAACAATATGCTAAAAATTTCCATCATCATCCAAAGTTAGATCATTAGCTTAGTACGAAATAGAAATAAAAGAGGAAAATAACAGAAACACGTGTTACAAACCTTTCTTCCACTCATTTTCAATTTTTTAGCAATAGAAACTCTAATATAACAAAACAAAATTATAAACGAAATCATACGTTTATTGCAACTACAACAAACAGCGGAATGAGACAACTTTAAGCTCGTTTCACTGATAATGACACTTGTTTATTTTTGACAGCTATGTTTCTTTTTATGCAATGGACATCAAAAAGGTATCCAAACACGATCAACTTAAAGTGAACTTGTTCTTTTATATAATTTTTGGGCATTATAGGTTATGATGGAAATTTCCACCATTATGCTAAGAAGGGTTAAATTTCAAATCATTGAATTTGTCTAGCTGTAACATTTGTCAGGCTCTTGAACTCAATTCAAAATTTCCCGTCTTTTCTCTATCTTCAATTTGGACATTTAGTGTTTGATATTTTCTTTCTATACCTTGATAGATGGTTGTACATGCTCTTATTTTAAGACATTTATTAAACCTCTTATTTTTATGATGAATTCTAGTATATGGCACAGCAGTTACAGCTATAAATTTCCTCGAGCAGTGATCTATTATAACTATTTTCATGTCTATTTTCTAGGACTAATAATTGTAGTCATCAAGCTTTCATAGCTTTACTGAATTTCCTAATTTCCTTGAAAAAAAATTTTTGTCCTGAAAAGTCCTTAATTTTAATTTAAGATCTTGAAACTCTTGAATATTTTCTGTTACAATTTGAAAGGATTTAGAGGTTTCAGTTTGAGAAAATAGGAGTGTTCTTTCAAGGCTTTAGGGTGAATAAAGGATTGATTTTATAATGACATCATGGAATAATGAATTCAATAGTGAATGAAAACAACTGTAATGAATATTATAGGTGATATCTACCCATTACACATCAATCAAGAGCTTATTAGCTTGCTATTTTTCCTTTATTCAGAAGAAGGAAATCATTTCTCTCAAGAATTTAAGTGCAGTTGTGCATGAATTTTTTATTAGCAAACTTCGTTATTTTGTGTGTAAATTTTAAAGGATTTATATATATCCAGGACTAAAGTGCCTTGAATTATGACACTTTTAGATAGTTGGCATTTACTGATCATAAATACAAAAATGGTGATTTTATTAAAGGTTGGTGTCAAGCATGTGTCAATGATAAATCTTCTGCTCTATATGTTATAAACAATTTGTGTAACAAATGTTACATTTTCTCAAATTTTGATTCATAGCAATTCATTAAAACATAGGAAACAATTGAAAGAAAAGTTAAATAATTTTTTAATTTCATATGTTTTATTCTGACATGAATGTAAAAGTTGGATCAATGAAATTGTTGCTTATATCATCTGCCTGTAACTATTAGATTTTGTTAAATACATAAGATAAAGTTTTAAATTCCAAAGCGATAATTTTACTTATAACAGTAAATATAACTACTCTTTTCCTTCAATAAATTAACTTGAAAATATTTTATCCATTGCATTTGATGATTCTGAAATCGCCGAACTTGTAAAACTTAATGAAAACAAAGCTCAATATGTAACGAAATTCAGACTATCTTTTTTCTCCGATATTGGATTTATGTATATATAATTTCATAAGGATCTTACTTCATTTTATATTTTCATGAAACTATTACTAGGCAAGTAAAAAAAACTATTGGATATTTATATATATTATTGGTCAGAGAAAGAATGCTAGATAGTTAATAATTATTGGGATTCTTTATCTTGGACATGTAGTCTTATAAAATTTTAGAAATAGTGTTAAATTTTATTTCAGAAAAAGGTTTAAATATTGAGAAGTTGTTCCAGTGCTCCATGGATGGGCTAAATGTCAATTTTTCATTTCATAGAAAGTTAAATACTCATCTAAATTCTTTAAGACCAATGAATTTTATTCGTATTGGTATATATATAGTTTACATATTATCAACAATGCCATAAAGAAAAATATATCAAATTTAAATAGTGTCTTAAATAGTTTTATTTACTGTGTGTATGAATAATTTATTGGCTGTAAGAAGAGAAGATTATCACAGATTTCAAATTTCATTATTACTGGATTCTGTTGCTGACCATCAGTTCAAAAAACACATGGAGTCATGATGGTTGACTCCAGGTCCTACGAATAATTGAGCAATATCCAACCTTAAAATACTTTTTAACTATATTGCCCCCAGAAATATTAGAAAGGGTGGAAAAAATGTAAGTTTTTTAACTTACATTCAATTACACTACTTACATTTAATAAGGGCCATTGAAATTATTGTATTTGCATTTTGTTTTTTATTTTTGCGATATATTTTTTCCATGTATTTTGCTTTTTCAGAAAAAAAGCTCTCTTAATATACTTTTTGTTTAGTAAGCAAAATGAATAAGTAAAAAGTATAATATATAAGTTTTTGAAATTTGATGTTCGCAGAAAAGGAATACCTCTGTGCCATTTTCAAATGCTTTTTTGTATGATGTACAGTATATTCATCCACCAAGAAAGGATGATAAACATTTTTTAAAAGAAGCTTTTATTCAACTTACAAATCACATGCTAAAAGTAACAAAAAATTATGCATTTTGTGGTAAAGTGAATGAAGAAATTGAAACGTATGTTTGTGAAGTCTTTAAACAAGCAATTGAGAATTTTCTTTAGAAAAATATTTCCTATTTCTGAAATGAAGTTTGTAAATTAAAAGATATTTCAGAAAATTTTAAATGCTATTTTCTAACAAAATTAGTTAAATCATGTTTGATAATATCACATGGAAAATGCTATCCCTAAACATGGGTTTTCTGTAAATAGCATTATAACTCAAGAAAGGTGTCAATTATCAGACATTGATGTTCACACATTAAGAATATGTAAAGATTTTATATGTTGAAATGAATCTGTTGTTAATTTAGTTACAAAATCTATGATACACTACATCAAAAATGTTCATTCTCAATATGCTTCTTACATGGAACAATAAGATAAATAAAAGAAGAAAAGGAAAAGAGAAAATGGTGAACAAAACTTAAATAAAATAGATAAAGAAATATTTCATTCTCATTGCAGAATGAAATAATCTCAAAAGTTGTAGCAGCAGCACTCAGGCTGATCAACTCATCAGAAAAACTAAGAAATGTAAAATGATTTTCAAGAAGCAAAAGTTTCTCAAATAATGTTGATGCTGCCAATCATTAAATTAAAGAGGCATAAAGAAAACTGCCATTCAAAATAAATAAATAAATAATTCTAATTAAAAAGAAACTTTAATTTTTCCTTTTTATTTTGGAGTTGAAAGTTATTTTATCTCAAAAAAATATTTGTAGTTGTAGGAATAAAAGAAAATATTTTTCATTTACATTTCTGTTAATAAAAATTGAATTTTACTTGTTTCTCAAACTGTGTATAATACTTAAGATATGTGTATTTTCTATGTTAAAATCAGTTTTTTTTTTTAATTTTATTGAAATAAAAGTATAAAATTTATAATTAATCTTGATATAGTAATTTAAAATTTTTAATATGTGTTGACAAATGTAAATTTTAAATGGCATTAATGTATATTTTTTTCTCCTTTTACTTTACTAAAATGTTAATAAAATATTGTCCTGAAATATCTACAAAATCGTGTCCAGAATTTTGGTTTTTTACTTACTACTATGCCTGAGTCATTTAGCTTGGGAAAAGTATAATATGCTGATTTTGGATAATCAATCATGTTGCAATTAGTTGCTTTCTCCACTCCTTACAGCTTTTAGTTCAAATTTCAGAACTCTGCCGTTAATCTACCTTAAATATTGAACTATTTTAGCCCAAAGTCTACTTGTGTGAAGGTATGTATGAGTTTAAATGATGTGGAATTAGATGTATGCTGATTTGTCAAATGGATCTAATATGACATCTTTTTAGAAAAAACATTTAATAAATCATTGTTAATGAATAAAAGGTAACAAAATACATTAAGCAACAAAAACAACCACATCAGCCATTTATCTGCCATCACCTAGAAACTGACAAGTGCATCTTTTATAATTTGCAATGATATATTTAAGTATAATTCGCAAGTTTTTCCATAAGCAATTCCTTACATCAATGCGATCAAAATTACTTAATTGTTTTGGCAATACTATTTTGGTTTGGTTGGTTTTTGGCTCAATATGTTTTGGAAAAAGAAAAAAAACTTATTGACAATTGACAAACATTTGTCAGTAAGTCAGAATTTTTTTTTAAATGACTGTGAACAAATTAAAAAAAAATTGTTTTAAATTTGTGCAGTAAATAATAATTTTCAAACTTTATTGTGACAAACACATTTAGTAACTGATTTCTACTGTTAATGAAATTTAAAGTTTTTTAGTTTATGAAAATTGACAATTCATGTAAAACATTTCTTAAAAACAATTTAAAAATGTCAAGTTTTAGCAATCTTTGTCAAGGTCTTTTATAGTTTTTAAAATGTATAATAAATTGATTCTGGAAAAACTTAAATTTTCAAAAGTTTGAATTTAATATAATGAAGAATTTTAGACTCTTATTTATTTTGACACCATGGTACTGTTAGAATTATTTTATTGTAATTATTGACAATACTATTTTAATGTTATAAGGAAACAAATCAAGTGTTTTACATTAATTTTTGAATTTAAAAATATCAGAATATTCTATTCATAGTATTGTTAACCTGATAATTTTGTATATTTAAGAGGATGTAAGTTCTTGTAAATTATATTTTAGAAATAAGTTTTATGTGTTGTATAATTTTAACAGTACACATATAAATTTGTGTACAAAAAATGACCATTATTATTTCCATTATATTTTTTAGTGCTGCAGATTTAAAACAAGTGTGGAAACCTGGAGGTTCACTATGGCACAATCAAGATGCAGTCAGAGAACATGGTATTTTTTTCACTCAAAAAATATTTTACTATACTTATAAAAAATATTTTATTATAGTGGTAAAAATGTGCTATGAAAGTAATTATAATAGCGAATGTTATTTCTGCAATTCAGGAATGTCTCATCTTTAAAGATAGGGGCCAATCCATATCAAAAATGCTGGGAAATTTATTATGTTAGATTTTATAAACCTTCTTATAATTATTACTTCAATATTAAATGGACCACCAAAAGTTTGTTATATTAAAAAAAAAAAAAAAAAAAATCATTGATTTTACAAGAGGTTTAAGCTGACATCTGTCATCAGATAAAATCTTGGCCATGGATGTTTGTAGTGGTTTGGAGTCAATCTTAAACACTGTATTAATCTAATACACCGTTCTGTTCAAAAAGTTAAGGTTGAGCAGTGAACAAATCAAATCAATCACATCTGTAATGCCTATGTTTTTTGTTTTCATTGGGATGAATCTGTGACACAGTTTGTTTTATAACTGTGAATAACATTACTTTCTCCTTCTATATGTTTATTCATATGATATTTTGAGTACAGTGGGATCGTAGAGGAAACTATGTTTTCAATAATTGTTAGAGAAATTGTTATACATGCCTTTACTGTAAAAAAGAATTTAAAATTTTTAATATGAATTTCATTATCATTAAGCTCTAAAAATTTCTTGATATTAATTTTATATTTGAAAAAGAAATAATTTAAAAAACTGAATTAAATTGAAATAGAGATCTTTAAAAGAAACTGTAAGACTACAAAAACAGAAGAATTTTTGCATTTTCAGCCAATTTCTATGCCATTCCGTTTCACATTAAATGTTTTCATCAATAATGATCATGATCCACTCTTGTTGGAATGTTTTATAAAACTCTTAAAACATTTCATATAATTTTTCTTTTGTATAATTGTTTATATTTCTTTTAAGATGCTCGTCAAATGGAACTACTAATGTTGGAATTGCAGAAAATGCAGTGTAATGTAAGAACCAGACATAGTTCTCCTGGTCGTAGCCTCGACAGATACACTTCTTAAATGACAATATTGTACTATAATTTGCTATTTATGAATATTAGACAATGTTATGAATGTTATTTGCATATAAGCTTAGTTTATAAAGTGATTTATATTATATTTTCATAACAGTCTAAACTGTTTACTTTTTCCTACATTAATTATATATATTTGATTTAAATAAATTTAAAAACTATTTTATTGTTTGCATTGAATTACATCAAAGAAACGTTGGTATTGGCTTTCAAAAAAAATAAGCTAGAAGATTTTTGGGTCTTTGCTCACCTAAATGAAACATAATAATTATTATGAATATTTTCAAAATAACTGCACAATAAATTAAGATTAATATGTGCCCATATTATCTAAAATTTTCAATGCTATTTTATTTTTGAACAAATTTCTAAATATTTTTCTAATGATAAATTATATGTAAAATTGATGTTTTTACATGAGAATGCTATAGCAAATATTAAAAAAAAAAAGAATAACAATGATAAAATTCATTGATAGAACTCTCTGGAAAGAAACGAGAAATTTGAAATGTCAAGAGATGATTAGAAAATACGCTCATTCTGGTATTTTAGAATCTTTAATTTAATGAAAACATTCTATAAATGAAATAATTAATTTAAATTATAATTAATGTAACTGGAGTTAAATATTTCTTTCCTTACCCGATTTGTACAGGCATTTGTGATAAAGAATACTTTTTTCTCTATGTTCTGCTTTATTAAAACTACTTACTTTTATAATGACATACTAAAATATATTATTGTTATATTCCCAAATTTCTACAATAATGATTTATATTTACTTGCAATATCTTTCTTCTTTAAAATGATTGTCAATTTTAATACATTTAATAAGTTTTTATTTTCAGCTTATGGTGTATAAAAATGCCTTTTGTTGGCTAAATACTTAATAAATATAATAGTATTTCTCATTTGCAATATGTGATATTTTTTGTATAAAACGTTTCTTTTATTTATTGAAGTTTTTTTTTTTTTTTTTTTTTTTTTTTTTTTTTTTTTTTTTTTTTTTTCCACTTGGAATAACTAAAAAGATGTTTGTGTATTGTTTCTTACTTTGTGTGTTATCTTCCCTTTTTTGCTTGCAAAAATGCGAAACATATTTTTACTTTCTTTTTTGTTACTCAAAAATTTTTTAGAACACAATTGATAGTAATGAAATATTTGTATTTTCTCTTAAAGCTTTTCTGTGATTTACAATCTTTCTCTTTGTCTTCATTAAATTATGAACTTTGTACTATAAAATTCTTGTGAGATTATTGCATTGTATTTAAATCTTATTTAGTTCTATAATGTTAATTACTTCACACTATATGGTTTATCTTTTTTAAATGCAGATGCAGAACTAATATTTATTTATTCAGATATTGAATACTTCATAAATAATAATACGAATTTATTCTTTATTTTCGGAGCTATAAAATCTACCAATTAATGTGATGAAATAATTGTAAATGTTTTTTTTAAGTATTGCTGTAATGAAAATTGGACTAATTTAGACTTTTGTTAATTGAATTAAAATAGTTCTATGTTTGTGAAAAAGATATATTCATACATAACAATAGAAACTCAACACAAACACCCATGATATTATGTTAATCTAATGAAAATAATTAAATTTATGAAATTTGTGATTAGAATTGATGTTATTATGAACCAATATTAATTAAGGTTAATTATAATTTTTACTCATTTAGAATTCTTATTTTAATTCTTAAAAGATTTTATTTTAAGTTTGCAAAAACAAAGGAAATTTTCTTCTAGTGGCTTATAACTGTTAAAGAAACTTGTCTAATGCTTATTATTCATCTATTAGTGAAAAAACAGTGTTATTATTTTAAAAATAAACCAATTTTGTTTTTCTTGAAATAAACATTGCATATGTAAAACTAAAAGTTTTGCTTGTAAATTATATTTTTAAAATAGCTATTTTCTTGACTTGTATACTTATACTGTTGTTAAATAGTGTTTGGTGATATTTTAGCTTTATAAAAATGCATTTACTTTTGTTATTTTATATTTATTATATATGCATCATTTTTATGTTACAATAAATAATTCTTTTAAATAAATATTGTATCTTTTAATTACATTCTCAATTACATTAATTTGTTCATTTAATATATGTGTGACAATTTACAATTGTATTATTTCATGTCATTCTTGTGGCTAAAGTTAAGAAGAGATTTTAAAGCATTATATTTCTCAAATAGATAATTTATGTTTTTAAAACTGTAAGAGTATTATTTATTTTAGAATCAGTACAATCCTTACAACTATAAATCATTTATAGTTTCTATTAAATTGGAAAACTTTGCCATATAATTGCTATAAAATGTTTGCATAATCTTTTAAACTATTATTTTTTTTCTTGCCAATCATTCATTTTAATTTTTTTTAAATTTATTCAGTTTAATAAAGTAGATAAAAAATAAATAAAAATCATCTATTACAAATGAAGTACTTTTACGACCCTTAATGCATCTTTTAAAGATATTTTCATCAGAAATTGACATATATATATATATATATTATATTCCCAAGTTAAGCAAAAGTTTTTTTTTTTTTTTTTTTTTTTTTTTTTTTTTTTTTTTAAATTCTAGAAAATCTCAATAGAATTTGGTATTGTATTCCATTTATACATTTGAATCCTTGTAAAAAGTTTACAATTTCTGAAAAATATACACGTAAAATACATTCTTACATTTGAGCTCCCTCCCCCCTGTAAATTTCTAAATTATGTTAAAAACAGCAGTTTAAATTTGTGTTAACTTATTTTATTTAAGCATGTAAATGTTTCTTAATGTGTTTAAATATTAGAGGTATACATTTATTTTAATAAAAGAAAATACTCTTGTAATAATGGCAGTAGTGATGAGATATCTAGAGAAATTACTTGCCTTTCATATTTTTTATGTTGGAAGAATGATTTTCAAATTAGGTAAATTCCCATCAAATATTAATTTTAAATTACAAAATGTATTTTTATAAAAAATATATTCAGATCCCTTAATAAATATTCTCTAATATTTTGTGCATTTAATAAAAAATGTTAATTTTCATTATAGATACATATGTATTTGGAAAGGAATTCATTATAAATAATAAATATCCTTTCTCTCAATTACACTGTAATTATAATTAATGAAACTTATCAATTGTGTATTTTTTAATTGTATTTGGAGGTATATTTGCAGTTGTAAAATGAAAAAGAGTTGTTGCTATTTTATGTATTTGATATTTTTAAACATGCTGACTACTTTTTTTTAATTTGCAAACTAAAATTTCTTTTTACCAAATTTTTATTTTATTCCAATTAAAGACTATGTGTAAAGCCAATTAATAAATTATGCATTCATTTTCACTAACTTTTTCTACTTTATATAAGAAAAATGCTTAAGTAAAATTATAAAAAAAAATAGGATTAAAAAATCACTTGATAATTTTCTTCTCTTCTATACCTCGTCCTGATTATCTCAGAGAAGTCTTCATAAACCTGAAGGAAAATGAAAAGTTTTCTTAATAAGGCATAAAAGAATTATATATATATATCTTCTATAATAATAAAAGCAAGTGTAATGTGTCTGTCCGTCTGACCGAGCTCTCCAGCCAAATCAATCGCACGCAGGGACCTGGAATTTTTTACACGGAAGCACAAGGGGGCTGGCCACCAGACCTCGAAGCCCGATTTTCGATTTTTGAATTAGAAAAATTTTAAAAAAATTATTTATAAAACTTCTTCTCGAGATCGCTGCTCGCCGATAGCTGATTCCGGGGTTATAGATAGATAATAAAAGCAAGTGTAATGTGTCTGTCTGTCTGTCCATTTGAAATTTGTTCGTTACCAATGTCAAATTATGGTAAAACTATACTTTAAGGTGGCCCCTTGGCAAACATGGCGATTTTTGTTTGGCTATCGTTTTTATTGGCGATTTTTGTTGGCACAGACAATGAATTCCCCTGTTGCTATCGGAATATGATTGGGGTTTGCCCGGCTTGGCGATCAATCGCGATTACAACTTTGCGAGAATCAAAGAGGCACCATAAAGTATATTCCGAATTTGAATGTTGTTAGCTTGGTTGTTTAAAAATGCCGCCATTTCCCCTATTTTTACATGATTGTTATTAACTGGAAAAAAAGAAATAAAAGTTTCATTCATTTAATGTCGCTGAATTCGGATAACTATTCCCTTTTTGACTAAAAATTTAGTCAAAGGCAACCTCTATGATTATAATGATTTCTTTTACTGAAATTCGGAAAGTTTTCATCATTCGCACTTACAATATGAAATAACTTTAATTTGAATCGAAGTTGATCTATAACGTAGTAAGTTTCATTGAATATAAATTAATGTTTTGATTGCTATCAATATTAAATCCGACATCAATTTTGAAACATGGAATATTATTGTATTAGTCTGCAATAATATAAACATGTAAGAAGTACAACAGCGGTAAGTTATGATAGGAACCATTTTCCTATTAACTGAGAAACTAGCGCCCTCTATGCCAAACTTTACAGAAATTTCTAGACGTTTCCAGAAGTAAAAATTGCTACAGTTATTTAAAACTGTAAAGGCTGGTTTGAACATCCACGTGAGAAGGTGCTACGTGGATATGATACGCGAGTGAAGTGAGACAATTTGCAGAATTTCACATTCTAATTTTGATTTGATAAGCTGCGTTACTGCATAGTTTACTTAAAGCAAAAAATTCATCACATATTTTCATTTGAGTATTTAATTCCCGTGGGAGAAGAAATGGATCCTAAAAAGCCTGAAGAAAAACCTGGTGAGAAAAAACCCGGACAGCCTGATGATAAAGGAGGAAAACCAGGAGAAAAGAAACCTGGGGAAGAAAAAACTCCACCTACAAAGTAGAGGATCAGCTTTTATGGAAGAATAAAAAAAAAAATGAAGCCAAAATTATGAGTGAGTGATAAAATGTTATTATTTATGTTTTAGAGAATAACTTATAATAATCAAGATGAAATCTTAATTTTGCATTTTAAAATTTGGACTTTACTTACCCTTATAATTTTTTCCGCCTTTAATAATTTCGGTTAATTCCCAGTGAACGGTACGCTCCTTATACGGTACGCATATATACAACGGTAATCATATATACAATTATAATTAATTGTATATAATAATGTATAAAATTATATTATTTGTATAAAATAATATAATTTTATATTATATAATGATATTAATTGTATATTCTATAATTATATTAATTGTATAAAAATAGCGCACCGTACACTGGGATACAGCCAATAATTTCTTTTTATCCCTTTTAAGTTATAAGTATGATGCTTTTTGTTTTTCGTGTTTGGAATTTTATATTGTTAAACTGGCTGATTGTGTATGTGTGTATTATAAAATTAATTCCATATTCTTTTGTTGGTTAAATTGCACTTTAGTTCCCCTACTTCACCAACTCGCGAATTTGATGCGCTTTTTCACTCATGCTCATTAATTATCCTTTTGTTTTAGTCTTTTCATTGGTCGCTAATTAAGTTTCACTTTGAAATAGCCGTAGAATTTTCGCCATGGCATCGGCGGTTTTGAAAAGGCGCCAAGTAGGGGACCTAAAGCGCATTTTCACCTATTAAGGACTTTTTCTACAACGGATCTAGATATTCATTTGCATTATGTCGAAAAATTGTCATCAGTGTTTTGAATCTTAGGTTAAAATGTGCTTTAGGTCCTTGGCATGAATAATTTTAGTTGGTTATAAATTTTGTCATTCTTGGTAATCCTACTTTGATACACTAGATACGATAAACGTAACGATTTCTAGAATTCTTATTTTGCCATTTCGTTCTGCCTGGACGCTTTTTTTTCCCGTTTGTCACCAAAGGTATGGGACCTTTGGTGACAAATTGAATCCTGTCTCCTAGGATTGTACCATTAATTTAATTCATTTAATGTTAATTGAAAATTTTATTTTGTAAAAATATTTTTTTTTATTTAAAATGTTTGGAAAAAACAGAAAGTTAATGATGGAAAAAGCAGAAATTTTGTGATTTTTTGTTACGCATAGTAATGCCATTTGGCGACTTTATAACTTGCACCGGTGAAATGAAGAAGTACCCATTTTCATACTATATTATTGACTCAATACATTCTTCAGGAAATTCTAATTATTATTCATTTTAGCACAAACGAATAGCAGTTTATTTATCATTCAAGTTTTCTCAAATTCTTGAAAGCAAATAAAAACTTTGAAGAATTAATTAGATACACTTAAACTTTTTAATAAGAAATCGTTAGGAAATCAAACTTACATCTAATTTTAATTTATATAAAATATTTCTAATTAAAATCATTAAACTAAATAAATATAGAAAATGAACAAAAATACTTGATTCCTTAAGCAAAGTTATTAAGAAAATCTACAAGGAATCAAACTTTTTTTTATTTGAATTAGAATAAAAATGAAAAACGAAAATCTGAAATCTTTCTATCACCAAAACCACAATAAGTGAAGTATTATACTCAACATTCGAATTACAAATGCCGAAGACTTCAAATTTGTCGATTCGATTTGATTTATCAAAATAAATACCATGTAAGCCATCGCAACGGACACGGTTTAACATAGCAACCAAAGGGGGGGAAAAAAAGAGATTGGTAAAAATTTACTGTACGGTCGCTCTTGGCGATTTTTTAAAAAATCGCCAAAAATCTTGCCAACCTCGCCAATCTGCACAAGTGAAGTATGAAAATAAGTAAAATATTCCATTTTTCATTGGTTGGTTCCCAGTTTGTCAAAATCTCCCATTTTTTATTGGCAGGAATCCTTCATCTGCGATTAATCAGAATTAGTTGGATTGTCAGAAAATGTTATTTATCGCCAACTTTGGAAAATCACGCCAAGAGCGACCGTACAGTAAATCTGAGCCAAGAGATTTTATTGTTTTTCTTAATTTTTGCAATGGGAACTACTTTGATATACTCCCCCCAAATCAGATATTTGGCGACTTTTTTTCTCGCCAAGCAAAATACCTGTTTTTGGCGCCTTTTTTTCTCGCTAAGATGGGGCTGGCCACCAGACCTCGAAGCCCGATTTTCGATTTTTGAATTAGAAAAATTTTAAAAAAATTATTTATAAAACTTCTTCTCGAGATCGCTACTCGCCGATAGCTGATTCAGGGGTTGTACCAGTTCCTTTTCAGAAACAATGCTGGCGACCATCTTTTGGAAAATTTTCCGTTTTTTTTTTTTTTTTATTGTACTGACACAAATGTTATATCATTGGAAAGAGCTTTAAAAAATAAACATCTTTTTCGCTTACGGCTTTTTCTTAATTTCAATATCTTCTGAGATAACAGCAACTTTCGAATTCATATATCCGTTGGGGAAAAAAAATCAGACGGTTTTTTTTTTATTTTTTATAAAGTTTTTGTTCTTCAGTTTTTGTTTCTTAATTTGCATTATGGTGTTGCTATTATTGTGATTTGTTGCTATCATTTATTTTCAACTTATTAAATCGATTCATAACAATTCATTTCTTTTTTGTAGCTTTAGCTTGCTGTTTTGATGACACATTAAATTTTTTTTTTCAGAATTGCATTTTTTATAAAGTTTTTGTTTCTTAATTAGCATTTTTTTTATAAACTTTTTGTTCTTCCTTTTTTGCTTCTTAATTAATATTAATCGCAGGTTTTTTGACTCACTGATATTATTATTTGTTTTCAAATAACGTTCGATTGTAACATTTGATTTCTTTATTCTAACGTTAGTTTGCTGTTTTAACGATACATTAAATCGATTAATTACAATTCATTTTTTTTTGTAGCTTTAGTTTGCTGTTTTCATGACACATTAATTTCTTTTTTTTTTTTTTCAGAATTGCATTTTATAAACTTTTTGTTTCTTAATAAATATTAATCATGGTTTTTTGACTCACTGATCGTGTTGATATTATTTATTTTCAAATAACGTTCGATTATAACAATTGATTTCTTTATTGTAGCGTTTTCTTCAGTTTGTGTAATCATTCTTCTGTTGGTTGCTTACCTTTTGCTTTTCAGATTTTAGAAGAAATATGCCGCAGCCCCCTCGAAAAAAGAAATGCTTGGAAAATAAAAAGCGACAAGAGAGAGAAAGAAGTCGAAGAAGGAGACAAGAAGAAACCACCCCAGAAAGAGAATCAAGACAACGACAGGATGCAGAAAGAAGTCGAAGAAGGAGACAAGAACAAACCACTCCAGAAAGAGAAGCAAGGCAGCGACATGACACAGAAAGAAGTCGAAGAAGGAGAGAAGAAGAAACCACCCCAGAAAGAAACTCAAGACAGCAACAGGTGAGAGAAATTAATCAAAGAAGAAGAAAACACCCCAGAGAGAAACTCAAGACTGCAGAGAGTTACAATTGCAACAACTACTGCTCGAATGCGTCTCTGGAGGCATTTAGAAAATGCGGCATTCGATTATGAACCATCATCTGATTATGCTACTCATCCTTCGTGTCTCATCGGCTCAATGTCGCAAACTTGCCAACACTGTGAGGCGAAGAAATGGAAAGGTGAAGCCCCAGGTATGTGCTGCAGTGGAGGAAAAGTTCGATTATCACCGTTAATAGATCCTCCTGAGCCCCTACGCACTTTCCTCATTGGCCAGTCTTCACAGGACAAACACTTCCAAGCTAATATCAGACGCTACAATTCCTGTTTCCAAATGACCTCTTTCGGCACAACAAAAGAAATTAGAGAGCCTGGATACATGCCAACATTTAAAGTTCAGGGTCAAGTTTATCATCGCATTGGCAGTCTACATCCCCTACCAAATGAAGAGCCCAAATTTATGCAAGTTTATTTCGTTGCCAACAGAACAGAACAGGCGCAGAAACGTTGTAGGAATGTTCCAGAAACCAGAGAGGACATAGTACTTCAGTTGCAATATATGCTTCATCATGAAAACTCCTACGTCCAAAGCTTCAAATCGGCCATGGAAAAGATCAGTCCTAAATTAAAACTCCTTATTTTAGCCGACAAAACCCCACGCGGTGAGCATGAAAGGCGGTTCAACGCTCCGACATCATCAGAAGTGGCTGTAATAATGGTTGGAGAACAGCATGGGGCAAGAGACATAGTTTTAGAAGAAAGGAGTGGCACCATCAGAAGAATTGCCGATACCCACAGGTCTTACGATGCACTACAGTACCCACTTCTCTTTTGGCAGGGGGAAGATGGTTATCATTTTGATTTGCGCCAAACAAATCCAACTACGGGAATGCCACAAACAAAGAAGATTTCTGCAATGGACTTTTACGCTTACAGGATCATGATGCGCTCCTCAACATTCAACATTTTACTGCGAAGCAAAGACCTGTTTCATCAGTTTATTGTGGACATGTATGCCAAGATTGAATCCGAAAGGCTGCGATACATTCGATTGAACCAGAAGACGTTGAGAGTGGAACAATATACCCATTTGAGGGATGCCGTTATGAATGATGGAAATGTTGCTGACATGGGACAGTTAGTTATTTTACCGTCCAGCTTTACAGGGGGGCCCAGGTACATGCACGAAAGGACCCAAGATGCGATGACCTATGTGTGAAACTACGGTAGACCGGACCTTTTCATCACCTTCACCTGCAACCCCAACTGGAAAGAGATACAAGAAGAACTTTTCGATGGACAAAAGCCCCAGGATCGCCATGATTTGTTGGCAAGAGTCTTTCATCTCAAGCAAAAGGCACTCATCAGTCTTATCACAAAGGCGAAGATTTTTGGTGATACTCGATGTTACATGTACACGATAGAGTGGCAGAAGAGAGGACTTCCTCACGCCCACATTCTGGTTTGGCTGAAAGACACCTTGCACGTCCATAGGGTCGATGATTTCATCAGCGCAGAAATCCCGGATCTTGAAGAAGACCCAGACCTCTTTACCACGGTCACGAAACAAATGGTGCATGGCCCCTGCAGACGCATAAATCCCCGCTCTGTTTGTATGAAGGATGGAGTCTGCACGAAGCGATACCCTCGCCAGTTCTTGAAAGAGACGCAGACGGGACAAGACGGATATCCACTGTATCGTCGTAGAAGCCCTGCAGATGGAGGTTTTACAGCAAGCATCAATCTACGAGGATCAGAAGTTTCGGTGGACAATGCCTGGATCGTTCCTTACTGTCCACTACTATCCAAAATTTTTAACGCACATATCAACGTTGAGTACTGCAATTCTGTCAAGTCCATAAAGTATGTATGCAAGTATGTCAATAAAGGATCCGACATGGCTGTATTTGATGTCACCAGTGGAGCCAATGAACTGAATGAAATTCATCAATATGAGATGGGAAGATACATTAGCAGCAATGAAGCAGTGTGGAGAATACTCAACTTTCCAATCCACGAACGTCATCCCACAGTCGTTCATCTAAGCGTCCACCTTGAAAATGGCCAGAGAGTGTACTTCACTGAAGAAAATGCTGCTGAACGGGTTCAGGCACCCCAGGAAACAACGCTCACATCTTTCTTCAAGCTGTGCACCCAAGATAACTTTGCTCGCAATTTACTTTACAACCAAATTCCAAAGTACTACACATGGAACAGCATGAACAAGAGTTGGAACCGCCGTAAACAAGGACAAATTGTTCCAGAAGAAACAGAAATCAGGTCTACTGATGCCCTTGGCCGTGTCTACACCGTCCATCCCAACAACTCCGAATGCTTCCACCTTCGCCTATTACTACATGAAGTTAGAGGCCCAACATCATTCACGGATTTGAGAACCGTTCAAGGAAGAGTCTGCAACACTTTCAAAGAGGCCTGCCAACTTCAAGGACTTCTGGAGAATGACGAACACTGGAACACGGCGTTAGAAGAAGCAGCTGCATCTCGATCACCCAAGATGATGCGTAATCTGTTTGCTGTAATGCTTCAAACGTGCTCCATGTCGGGCCCTGAACAGTTATGGATGAACCACAGGGAGAACCTGTCTGAAGACATACTGCATCAAGCAAGGATCCAGCAGCAGAATATGGACCTGGACTACAATGACGACATCTTTAACAGAGCCCTAATCTACATTGAGAACAAGATAATATCTCTAGGAGGATTGAACCTGAAAAGCTTTGGACTTCCCCAACCTAACAGAAACAGCGATTCTGCCATCTCCAGTGAAGTAATTAGAGAACGAAGTTATAACATGGATGTGGTCGCAGCTTATATACAGGAGAATGAGCCTAAATTGGTCCAAGACCAAAAAGAAGCCTTTGACAAGATTACTAGAGCAGTTTTTGATAGGCAAGGGGGTATATTCTTTTTGGATGCTCCAGGCGGAACCGGGAAGACGTTTCTTATCAACCTTATTTTGGCAAAGGTGCGGCACAGAAATGAGATTGCCCTGGCTGTCGCTTCATCCGGCATTGCTGCTACACTCTTGACAGGTGGTAGGACTGCTCACTCGGCGTTCAAGTTACCTTTAAATCTGACAAGCACAGAGACTCCAACGTGTAACATCCCAAGGAATTCAGGAAAGGCAAAGGTTCTACAGGATTGCAAGCTCATCGTTTGGGACGAGTGTACCATGTCCCACAAAGCCGCATTCGAAGCATTAGATGTCACCATGAAAGACCTCAGATGGAACAATGACAGAATGGGAGGCGTCGTAATGGTTTTGGCAGGCGATTTTCGACAGACGCTACCAGTTATTCCACGTGGAACGAGGGCAGATGAAATGCAGGCCTGCATAAAATATTCTTACATCTGGAATGGCATTCAAACACTTGGATTATCGACTAACATGCGAGTTCATCTCAACGGTGATCCCTCTGCCCAGCAGTTTGCAGATAATCTACTGAAACTAGGAAATGGAACCCTTACTTCAGAAAATGAAGATGGATATGTAGCGATGCAAGGCATTGGAAGGATTGTGACTACTGAAGAAGAACTGAAAGAGGCTGTGTTTCCGAATGTGATTCACCACTTCACTGATCACGCATGGCTGTGCGAAAGAGCAATTCTTGCCCCAACAAACGAAGCCGTCAGTGTTATCAACAAGCAACTTTTACAGAACTTACCCGGAACTCTTCATATTTACAAATCTATAGACACGACATGCAATATTGACGAGGCTGTCAACTATACGACAGAGTTTCTCAACAAATTAGAGCCACCTGGAGTACCCTCCCACATATTGGACTTGAAGGTTGGAGCACCGATAATTCTCCTCAGGAATCTGGATCCGCCTGCACTTTGCAATGGAACAAGACTTTCTATCAAGAAACTGATGCCAAATATTATAGAAGCCACCATCATGACCGGACATGCTGCAGGCGAAGATGTGTTTATTTCAAGAATTCCTATAATCCCTTCCGATCTCCCGTTTCAGTTTAAGCGTCTACAATTCCCTGTTCGTTTGAGTTTCGCGATGAGCATTAATAAGGCACAAGGACAATCTCTCAAAGTTGTAGGGCTCGACCTCCGTAAGCCGTGTTTCTCCCATGGTCAACTGTACGTGGGTTGTTCAAGAGTTGGTAATGTCGATAATCTACACATCTTAGCTCCGAATGGAAGAACATTAAATATAGTTTATCCCGAGGCTCTCTAACGAAAAGGACAATCTAAAGAAAAATTATTTCCACTCTCCCAAACTAACTCTGACTGTCATGCTTTAAATGATGATGTTATTGTTTAGTGCTCTCTTGAGAGCATGAGCAATAATCCGAATGGTGCTGCTTCCCAGTGCTACAGTACCAACAGACATTAATCGGTAAGGGTCCCTTGCGACCCCAGACCGAGCTCCACAAACATACACAAACACTCTCCTCTTCTAATTCATTGTCATCTAAGTTTAACTTACACTTAAATTAAAAATTTAATTGGTTCTCAACTCCAAATTTCCTGTAAGCAGGATGTTTTATTTCATCCATGTTTTCGTTACTTTTTATTTTTTCTGTACTGTACTCTCTATCTTTCCCTTTCAACTCTTTCCTATCTTTGATTTTGAATTTTTTATGTTTTACTTTTCTTTAAACTTCAGACCAATGATTATAACCACATGACTACGGTTTCCTAGCATGTGCTAATATGAGGTCTGTTCTCATTTAAACTAATTTTTTAACAGATGGCTCATGGTTAGGATATATTGTTCCTTTTTATCGACGGGGAATGTTGTGTGTAGGGGGGGGGGGAGAGAGACTGTCTACATGTCCTACACTACTATTCCTGCGCTATTCACTTATCTGCCTTTTCTAAATGCACGGGCAACGCCGGGCGGGTACAGCTAGTATAATAATAAAAGCAAGTGTAATGTGTCTGTCCGTTTGTCTGACCGAGCTCTCCAGCCAAATCTATCGCACGCAGGGACCTGGAATTTTTTACATGGAAGCACAAGGGGGCTGGCCACCAGACCTCGAAGCCCGATTTTCGATTTTTGAATTAGAAAAATTTAAAAAAAATTATTTATAAAACTTCTTCTCGAGATCGCTGCTCGCCGATAGCTGATTCCGGGGTTGTACCAGCTCCTTTTGAGAAACAATTCTGGCGACCATCTTTTGGAAAATTTTCCGTTTAAAATATTTAGGATATATTGTTCCTTTTTATCGACGGGGAATGTTGTGTGTGTG
>JAPDSC010006836.1:15352-34592 GCA_026290005.1 Latrodectus geometricus | reverse complement strand
ATATATATATATATATATATATATATATATATATATATATATATACTGTTTCCTGAATCTATAAGAAATTTGCTATTCGATTACCCTTCAAACTGGTAACTGACCAATGAAATGTTGTAAAATCTCCTTTCATAGCTAAAATCTATTTTAAAGAAACACATTTTGGAAAGTTAGTAGTATATAACCTCATTTTTTGACACGTTATATATATATATATATATTTCTATGTATTCTAAAACTGAGGATGCTTTTACATTTCTTACGTTTCTTCATTTTTTCCTCTTGTTCCATATATTAATAATAAAATTTACTACGATTAGTGAAATTAGCTTCAACTCAAAATAAACAATGTTTGTGTTTGTTTTACAAATTTGGTGGTAGATTTCAATTCTCCAACTGATACTGCTTTTACTGGGATGAAAAATCATGCACTCTAAAAGTTACATTTTTACATCCTAATGAAGCATTATTTTTTAACAATGTATGTATATGTATGCGTTATTATTATAGTAAATTCTTTCCAATTCTTATCTAATATGAAACATCTTAGAAAAAAAAATTAGTTTTTTACAATAATTTTTTTTTTTTTTATTTTGAATGAAAATCCTTAAAGAAGATATTTTTATTAGGGAAAATACAGGAAATATTTATATCTTAATTTTTTAAAACATAAAAGCAATCTCTTACGTTGCTTGTATTTTATTCATATTTGGCTGTTTTTTGTATTTACCAACTAAGTTGGTTCACAAATTAAATAAGACTAAAACTATTACAAAATGTTAAACACAAATTTTTTGTATTAAGTAAGCTGGAACTAAAAAACTTAATTTTAGTTTGATTAAACTCGAAAAAGAATAAAGGCATGTGGTTTTGTTCTAAATTACTAAAAACTGTTTCTATTATCGGTTGTGGATCATTTAAATATCTCGATTTGGAAGCCATTTCTAATTATATCTGAAATCGGAATTTACTGGTATTCACAATCGTAACTTTGTTGAAGTGGAAGCCATATATGTAGCATATACATAAAATCATATTTTAATAAGATACTTTTCCTCAACATTTACTTTAAATTGTAGCAACTTGAAACTTTGTTGTCTATCCTGCTTAATTCTCTTTCGTTTGCCTTTTGAATTATTGTTTTAAATTGATAAAAATGAATCCATTGTAAGGTCCTTGTATAAATAAATATAAAATTTTTTATGTTTGGTGGACTTTGTCATATTGCTAATTCCATATTTTTTTTTTTTTATTTAAAGAAAAATTATTTTGATCACAATTGAACGAATTGAAACAGATATTAAATTTATTCTTTATTACATTTGCCAGGATGAATGCTGGTGTATTTTCCAAATTTTCTCCTTTACTTCAGGTGAATACATCATCTAGAACATACATACATTGCAGAAATCAATACATGTTGAATGTTATAAAAATGGTTCACTATAGTTACGCGCTGTTAAGTTATTTACAACACTGATTAAGACCGCAGTGACCTGGCAAATTAGAGCGTCTTTCTCATTATCGAAAGGTAATGAGTTCTTATCCCGACCCAACCGAAGATCCGTCATGTTCACTGAAAGCGACTTGAGCAAGTTAAATATGTAATGGTTGCAATTCCTCTAAGTGAAAAGGTGCTTCTAGTCCCTTAACCGACTGGGATTCGGAGAAGAAAGTGCTTCATTTTTGCTTCGTGGTGGCAACATAGTTTTGGCTTTCACTGCAATGCAAGTTTTTCCCCCTTTAGCACTTGTCAAGAATAACAAAAGCCTATAATTCTTGATGGGACGTATTTCCGCTTTACCCTATACCTCCTCACAATAATCACTTGTCAATGACTTACAACCAGGAAGTCCATCAATTGCTGCCAGATGAAGTAACCACAATGTGCTAGTAGTTTACTTTAGTATGTTCTGGTCAAAAATGTTGACATGTCTCTTTTATAATTTTTTGCTACATTAAATATGAATTTTATTAAATTAATTTGAAAATTATTATCAGGAAATTTAATTTATTTTAAATAAAGTAAAAAATAAAATTGTAGTTTCCTTGAAAGTTATACTTGAGTTGATTTTAAATAGTTGTTATATGTAGTTAATTTGCTGTCTAATTTTTATTTGCTTTTACTCATTGCAAATACTTTTCAAAATCAACACCATGTTTCTAAAATTATGAAATTATTTTCAAAATCATTAAAAGAAATGGTTCTATTGCTTTAATGCATACAAATGAAGAATATGGACAAAATTGTATATTTCTAATGATTTTTAAAAATATGTAAAAGGCTAGCTTAATTGCCTAACAATAGAATACAGAGTATGTAGTATGCTATTGATTTCAGTTGAATTTTTGATGAAAAACTTTGTGACTGTAAATTTTTCATATTTAATTCCTAGTACCAAATGATTTCTGTTTCTAATTATATAAAAATATCATTCCGTACGAGAATCCATGTTGTATGAATATCTTTTTGTTTTATATCTTTTAATCTTTCTTGAATTGTTTTGCACAAATATTAAAAACAGTTTGTCTCTCATGAAAATTTATTTTTCAAAAGGAGAATAAAAGCAAAAATATAAACTGGGAATCTTTAACTCTTTTATTTACAATAGTATTCTAATAATTAAGTATTTAATATGGAATATATCAATATCACATTTTTTCACATATTCAAATTAGTTCTACATTAAATATTTTCCCTACATTTACAAGAATTGCTTTAAAATGAAAATGACTACACTTGGTATATTTAGAGAAAGATTAAAAGAAAGACCAAAAAATATTAGTTTGGGGAAAAAGTAATCCATTATTTTTTCGGTAGACGTCTGTAGTGATTGATATCTCGTGAGGTATCTATCAAACAATTTCAGATTTATGCTCTTTGGAAAGGTAACATTTGACATTAAAATATCCTCTTGCGGTTTTTTGTTTGATTAATTCAGTTACGAGTACAAGGTTTTAAAAATGGAAGACAACAAACAGGAAATTCGATACATTTTCGTTTTTCTCTTGTAACGGCGAAAAAGATAGCCGAGTGGCTAAAATTGTAAAAGGTGTTTATCGTCCTATATAAGACTGTAACAACCAGTTACGTACAATTTTTGTTACGTCGATTCCGTTCGGGTATTTTTGATGTTAGACATGCACCTCGCATGAGGATACAGCATCGTCGAAAATGTCTATAAAATATCAAAAATGATCGAAGTTAACCGCATGTCAGCAGTCGTATTGCGCAAGACGTAAAAATCTACATGAAAGCTGTTTTAAACCTTTTTACAAAGTGAATCCAAAAGAAGTTACATAAAGTTCACGAAAAAATAATGGATTTCTTTTTCCCCAAACTAATATAAAGCTCATAATTTATTTTAAAGATTTTATTTACTATCAAAAATTCTGCACATGAAAAATAAATCGGTAAAAAAGGAATTTACATATCATCTAAATTTGAAAAATTATGTGTTTTAAAATATGGCGTCTAAATAATTTCATATTTTGACTTAATAGTTTATAAATTATCTCACAGAAAAAAATAAAGAATCACCCTAAAAAATGTTGAAAATTCTGTACATTTTAGAAAATTAATGTTGTTTTTAAACCGTTTGTTTTAAATCTGAATATTTGATTTCAAACAAAAATTATTAATGAGATGTTATGATATAGAAATAAAACTTATTTCATCCTGTTAAGATTTATGTTTTAATCTGTTTATATCTCTCATTTTATTTCCATATTTTTAATTGGTTGTTATAATAAATAAAAACTTAGAAAGTATAAATAAAACATGAATTTGCAAATATCTTCATTTATTATATTTGTAAATATGTTAAGTAAATATATAATTCATGTCAATACTTTATTTCCATTTTCTTATAAATGTATACGTATATTATGAAATAGTTCCATAAATATTATTTTTCTATCAAAATAATTTCACTATGAAGAAAAATTTAAATATATTAATTACATATGAATGTTAAAATTTTATATATTTAAAGTTTTACCACATTCACTTTAAAATCAAGTATGAGAGGATAGTTAATTTTGCAATGCTGTTTTTTAACGTTCAACAAAAAGTGATGTAATTTTTATTATTTTAATTACTTAAAAGTCTATTTTTAAAAACGAAGGTTAAGATAAAAATTTTCCATTTTTTTTTTCTATCATTTATGAAAATACATAAGCATTTAATAATTGTACTTACAAATAATTCATTTTTTTAATTAAAATTAGTTATAATGGGAAATTATTTAAAACCTGATAGATCACAATGATTAAGTATTCACATAACAATATATATAATCTAATTTTAATAAAATTTAAACATAAAAGAACTGTATAAAAAAATCATTGCAGAATACTAAATTCCCTTATTAAAAATAAACATACAATTTATTACTTATTTTAACCATTTTAATTTTGATAAAAATTTCCTAACTTCTTCAAAATTTCATATTTTTGAACAAATTAAATAATATAGATTCCCTATATTTTAACCCTTGTCGCGAAGTCGAAGTAACCTATTTACATATTTTTACACTATCATATATATGCATAACACAGGAAACTAAAAATGTTAATAATTAAAAAATAAATTTGATCGAAAAAAGGAAAATAAGTCTTATATATGTTGCTTATAAATTACAAAAATTTGACAATCTTTAAACTATCAAAATCTAAATGAGAATAAATATAGAAAAATAAAACTTAATAATAAAGCTGTTACTTCCTTGAAACAGAGGATTCTGAAAATTCTCTCAGCTCTTTCAATTTACGCTCGCATTAGTTAAATCAACCGCATTAGTTCCCAAATTGTGATTTCACGGCGATTCGTTAATTCTGGGGGTTGAACTTCAAAAGTTGCAGTGAAGCCAGTTGTCCTTATACCAAGGGGCTCGGGATAGCCGGTAAACGCACAGAATCTTTTGCCCGAGGTAAGTCGGGATAGTCGTTTAAGGGGCTAGAAATGGCAAGTCAAATATTGGGGGTATTCTGCTTCTTAATTACGAAAACTTAACCGGCTGCTTCTAACTGTTAGAGCAATTTGGAGAAGCATTCTGTTGCAACAACTCAATATTTAAAATTTGTTAAATAAGTGGAAAAAGATTGGGAAAAATAATATAGCGTGTCGTGTGACAATGCGTATTTAAATTTGTTGTAATTATAATTAATGTTCATGAAAATGTTTGAAAATTAATAGGCTTAAATTTTAAAGCATTTCTTTGTAAAATAGTATGAATAGATAGTTATGAAAATTATTTAAATACAATGTTAATAAAAAGCTCTAATTCTCTTTTCGAAGTTACTATAGCTCTTCCATCATTCGAAAATAGTTATGGAGGAAATATCAGATGATGTTAAAGGAGAGAATTCACCTAAGAAGTGCTTACTTTTATAAGCAAATTATATACATAGTTTAGTCACATTAATGTGATTACCTGTCAAAAACCAGAATAATCACCTTTTGCTGAGTGGACTCCTGGAAGACAGTCAATTAGGTTCCTAAAAGTGTTCATTGGGATGTTGAGTCATGCTAACTATATTGCCTTGGCCATTTGCGCTAGATTACGTGAGTGTGAAGCTCCATGCCGCGAACAACCCCATAGAGATGGTCCCACAGATTTTCAACTGGTCTTAAGTCGGGTGAGTTTGTTGGCCAAAGGAAGACGCAAACTCATCTTGGTGCTCTTCGAACCTGCTGTAGGATATCTCGCATTGTCATGGTGGTAGATGCCATCATTCTGAGGAAAAACAATTCACATATAGGGTGACATTCACATGGTCCGGAAAGGCTGATTGATCCATCATACCTTCCACAATGATGAGTGAACCCAGAGAATGCCAGGAAAACATTTCCCAGACCATAATGTTTCAACTTTTAATCTGGGCCGTTTCGGCAATGTTTGCAGGGTGATTGCTTTCAGAAGAGACCCAGTTGGTGGTTCCTTGGTCTATCTGGGTGGTTATTTGCTCAACGGTACCATCTTGACAACCGTCTTTTACCTCTGTTATTTAAGAACCGTGGGGCACCACGTCACTGATTTTGAACAGTCCCATTTTGTCATGAACGGTATACTTTTACCACGATGACATGCGAACAGTTAACTTAGCCATTTAGGAAATGCTTCCACCCATGTCCCGAAACCCAATGATCATGCCCTTGTGGACGTCAGATAAATCGCTCCGTTTTTGCATTACTCCAACGATTGCAATATTTTCCGTAGCCCTCACACAACTCATATATACGCTCGATTGCACTGTGCTCACTTGCCTTTTGTAATTGATTATTTAACGTCGACTTCGAAAGTTCATGGTAGTCCTGAACTGTGTATGTGATTACTACATTCAACATGAATAGAAAAATTATACATTTAAATCTTCTTTGAAAAAAATTATACAAATTTAATGGTTATATATATATCGATGAATGATGGTTAAAATATAAGTCATTTCCAGTCAACTGTAAAATAATCGATTAAATTTGTAATTTAAAAAATGTTATGCTTGCAAATCTTATTGCCATTGCATGTATAAATATTCTCTGTGGATTACTAAAACTGTTTCTTTAAAATTTTATTTACTATACATTCAAATTTTCATGATCGAATGTGGAGCCTGACGCTTAGAAAGCTGGCTGTACTACTATATCACAGCACTTGACTAAATAAAGAAATAGGTTTTTTGAAAAAATATTTTAGATAAAATATGAATACGTTCTCTTTTAATCACTTTCAAACAGTTATATTTTGTATAAAAGTCACTATAATTACTTAAAGCAGTGAATTAACTTACATATCATATTGAATGTAAAAAAATTAATTGTAAAATTATATAAAAAGGAGAAAACATATTTTTGTATCTAGCATTTTGATAATTATAACATGGTAAATAATTTCAGAAAATATTCAAATTTATATTTTTTGCATAAAATTTTTTTGGTCTATAAAATTAAAATGTTGTTTTAAAACAAATTTTTTATATTTTAGACCGAACAGGAATCCACTCTTTTTTTTTAATTTAGCGTTATGATTTGTTACTCCTCTCAAAGGAATTTCAGCTGTATCTTTCAAAACAGTGAATTTCTATATTAAAAATTGGTTGAGTTTTAAGAAAATGAAAAAGTGAACTTCTCACTCGATTTTTTAGGAGTGTAGACTTAGAATTATCTTATTTTCTGACGAAGAAGAATCTGCGAAAAAATGAAATATTTTCCAATGAAAATATGTTCCAGACATTTCACCTCATCAGAAAAAGAGGTTCATTAGTAAGAGTTTGCTCTAAATTACTAAAGTTGATGTAAAAGTCCCAGGAGGTTGCTTATCTGTTGTAATATGACCGTGGTAGACGGAAGCTATGCCGCACTACTTTCAGATGATTAATTTGTCGCAAAATTTTGAGAGATAATTTTTAAAATTTATTGTCTCCTAAGTTAAAAAAAATTATATAAAAATACTGTGTAGTACATATAAAGAGGAAAAATATTGGTTCCTTTGCTACCAGCTAAAGGTAATATTAAATGGCTGTTTTTTGTTAAGTTTACCAAACAAAGACCAAACTAGTCTCACTCATTGTATATCAACTGAATAAATTATCAGCATTTAATGGCTTATAACCGATATGCATTTTGAAACATCGCTTCATAGACTGCATAATTGCTTAAGACTGTTGAAAGCAGCCTAAACTCCTTCGTGTAATTGGCTACCGGGATGACTTTTCCTAGTGGTCCATATTTAAGTGTCACAAGGGAGAAAACCCGGGAAACTGCCAGTTACCTACCTCGACAGATGTACATGCAAAAAGTGGAAGCTCAACATCTATCTCCTGCTCTTCAACAACAGCAGGGATAGACCTTATAATTCAAAGAACACCGTCGAACCATATGTTTATATGCATATGTGTGGCTGAAAGATAATTGGTATAATTGCAAACGTACATCAATTAATGAGCACTAACTGACATGTATTTGCACTTATCAATTTTCATTTACCGAGCACATTTGATTTGAGTTTATCTACACCAGGAATAGTCGTCTTTTTCGTACCGCCACCCACTTTTGATTTAAGTGTCGGCATTTAAGCTTATCAGATTTCATTTATAGTTGGATTAATTTCGATTTATTACTCTGTAGAAAAGTATGTAGACCTTTTTATAACTATTGCCCACATTCGTATCTATAATAGTAGTAAAAGTTTCTAACTGCCCACTGTTCCCATAGATAGTAACTTCCAATCTGGAATGTGCACAGTATGTTCACCAGTGCACATTATGCACAGAAGGGATGTAAATGATTATTAAAACTCTACAGCAATTATTGCACAAGAAGACTTATTTGACTGGGATCTAGTTTATAGTGGATTATAAGCAACAGTAAGCATCCATACTTAAATTTACAATCGAAACTATTAATTTCTCAAATATTAATCATCATGCACTAAAGACCAGGTCTAAAAATCTTTTTCTAATTTCTACGAAAAGTGTCTGCAAGTAGAATAGAAAATCAAGGAAAATAATACATCAAAGCAATATATTAGTTTGGGGAAAAAGAAATCCATTATTTTTACGTGAAGCGTAAAAGCGAATCCAAAAGAAGTTACATAAAACTTCTTTTGGATTCGCTTTGTAAAAGGTAAAGTACTCTTGTAAAAAGGTTTAAAACAGCTTTCATGTAGATTTTTAGGTCTTACGCGTTACGACTGCTGACATGCGGTTAACTTCGATCATTTTTGATATTTTATAGACATTTTCGACGATGCTGTATCCACATGCGAGGTGCATCTCTAACATCAAAAATACCCGAACGGAATCGACGAAACAAAAATTGTACGTAACTGGTTGTTACAGTCTTATATAGGACGGTAAACACCTTTCACAATTTTAGCTACCCGGCTATCTTTTTCGCCGTTACAAGAGAAAAACGAAAATGTATCGAATTTTCTGTTTGTTGTCTTCCATTTTTAAAACCTTGTACTCGTAACTGAATTAATCAAACAAAAAACCGCAAGAGGATATTTTAGTGTCAAATGTCACCTTTCCAACGAGCATAAATCTGAAATTGTTTGATAGATACCTCACGAGATATCGATCACTACAGACATACCGAAAAAATGTGGATTACTTTTTCCCCAAACTAATATAAACCCAAGTAATAAAAGGAACATCCATATAATACTATCTTATTTTTGATGCATACATCATACATACCACACACCAATATATATATATATATATATATATATATATATATATATTGGTGTGTTTATTATTATTATTAGCTATAGATTAATTTTAAAAAGGATATTTATGTACATTATTTGTATTTGATCAATTATTTTAGCATTTGCATTCGATGTAACCTTAAGTTGTATTACGTTCGCATTCCGGCAATTAACATCAATGAATCTTTTAAAATTATGTGTGATGCATTTATGAAATATCCTCCTGGAAATTTATCGAATATTGCAACACTCACATTCATTAAAATGTACTGATAAAAATTATACTCACACTCATCAAATTTACTTATTTAGATGGTAATGAAATTTAATAAGTTTCGTACATCCATGAAATTGAGTTTATAGACTATTACAGATTAGGTGATTTCACAGATAATCCTTAAAATTTTGGTAAAAGGTGGCAAATCAAAGCAAATATACATTTGAATAATTTATGAATATGAAAGATAATATATAAATATTTATATTACTGGAGTTATTATAAAATTACTCACTTCATTCAAATTTTAATCTACTTTAGAAAATTAGAACAATTTCTGTTACTTTGCATTGAAACACTTTTTTACTAAGAATTAATGTATCGTGGATAAGCAGCTCGTAGAAAATCGAAAATTTATATATTTTTAAATAACTGTATTTACTTATTTTTTTCTAACTTTCATGTTATCTTTAAATGTTTAATTACCGGTAATTAAAAATATTTTTGAAATTAAAATTGTTCATTGTTCTCAGATATATTTACTTTATAAAAATATTCCTACAGAAATCCAAATTGTGTTGAATGTAAAATATATGTATTTTTTACCTTGTTTCTAAAATACGTTTATAAGATACATAAGCTGTAAAAAATTTTTTTACAGCTTATGTATCTTATAAACTGCGAAAAATATAAGAATACCAAAATACATTTCATATTCTTTAACAGAAAAGAAAAAAAAAAAAAACTGCATTATTTTTTAAGAGTAAATAGCAGTGCCACAAGACTAGACGTCGCGACGACCTTCATTGTCCGTCCATCTCCAACTTTTAAAATTTTCCGGAGTGAGAATAAAAATGTCCCCTGCTGGGATGGGTGCCCTGCCGTTGTTACAAACATCTATTACAGGGTCCCCTAGGCTCCAAATAGTCTGTCAAACAGATCAATTCGCCTGTTGACTGCCCATTTTGCTCCATGGGGTACATAATAGGCTTCCTGGGGTGCTCTATCCCACTGCTGCCCCGAGTTGCATCGTACTTTGGAGCTTGTGGTATATATGAAGAGTACACGAAGATGATCCACAAACAGAAGGGATTTCGAGTTCAAAAGAGGCAAATGACCTTGCTGAGTCCCATAGGAATGATTAATAAATTGTTACTAGAATTTCTATGTTTTAAATGGTACCATGTCAGTAAAATATTAAAAAATTTATAGTTTTTAATTCAAACCTACATTTATTTTTCGATATTTGACTGGTAACTCGTTTTTGTAAAGAATAAATTATGAAATTCGTAATATTTCGATTCGTTTTATTCAATGTTAATATTCTAGAAAATGTTCGGATTTTGATTCGCTAGCGTGCAAATTGAACAGAGGATGAAATTAGATACTAATAGGAAGTACCGGAAAAAAAAAACATCTTAAATATTGTAAATTATGAAATTAAAAATATGTAGCTTGAACAAACAATGAGGTATGAGGCACATGAGAAGTAGAAAATAAATATCGCTGAACCGTTTAGATTTGTAGCCTAGAAATAAATTCGGTATTTTCAGAAATTTTTATTATTTAGCTTTATTTACCTATTATTTAAGTAAAAAAAAAAGTATATACATTGTTATGATGAGAAAGGCATTAACTCTGAAGCAACAAAGTGAATTTAGAATGACAGTAGAAATAGACGATGTTTGTCGAGTGTCACTATTACGTGAGCAGTCATATTTCTTCTTGCTTTAAGGTATTTAAACTTCATTCATTGTTTTTTGCAGACAATGTCTTTTGGTTTTATAGTTTAAATAAAAATTGTCAAACGAAGATATATGATATCCTTTAGCAGAGTGTTAATACTCAAATCTTATGGTAACACAACATGCATTTTTTTCCATCTAGAGCTACTACGTCTTTTACCATGGAGCATTTGCAACTAATATATTTTACTTCAAATTACCTATCTATTTGTGTCAAAAATATTTTTTTTTCTTTTTATATTTCACAAATACTAACATAAATTTATTCTATTTGCCTCAGCTCTATTAATTTTATTAAAATATCCACAAAAAAAAATCTTAAAATAAATTGAAAACATGTTTTTTTTATGTATGTTTCATTTTGTTCAAAGGGATTTGTAGAATACAATAGAGTAAAAAATACCTTAAATTTGAACTTCGCTTCAAGAAATTTTAGAATTTTCATGGCATTATTAATTTTAATTTAATTAATAATGTTCTATTAATTGACCAATATTCGTTTCTATATAAATTGATTATTTTATCACTTGGCGTATGGAGTTCTATAACGATTTCATAAGGCCTCCCTAAACTTTTTTGTTGACCATCATTTTGCAAGCACTTAAAACCTTTGATTTTATTTTATTTGAAACCTAAAAATAATTCTAAACAAAAATTTTAACATTACTTATCTTTTAAAATTTGTTTTCCATTTAATCTTATTTTCTGTAAATTCTATTTATTAAAATAGGAACAATTATTTTTCCATTTCATTCAGAAATGTATTCTTATTATTTCAAAGAAGATGAGGAAAAACAGAATAGAGGAAGAAGAAAACAGAACCGTCACACGCGTGTCTAAAGGATAGCATTTCGAGCTTGATTCCATTGATGATAAATTAGTTAACTGAGCATAAGTATTAAATTTTCGAAGTCCTAATTTCCTGGTATGGTATGGAAACTTGAATAAGAATGTTCCAATTCAAAGATATATTTGTCTTATGCCATCAGATTTGATGTGATTAGATTTATCATATATTAATCATACCAGATCTGACTCTTGTTGAAAATCATTACGTGATTGGTTGTTCCTAATATAATCCAAAAGCAACAATAAATACAGAGAATATGATGGATTCAAAAAAAATAATTTTATTTTTAATAAGCAAGTTTCCTTTTTTGGGAAACTATTAATATAGACTTTTTAAATTTCACTTAAATTTACTTTTAAAACAAAACGAATATCTTCTCTTTAATTATTCTTTTTATATAGAATATTCAAGGAATATGAATCTTTCAAATTTAATCTCGGAATATTAAATTTTAAATTAATTATTTAGCGATTTTAATTTTTTAAGACTTATGGTGATAAAATGAAGTATGCAGAAAATTTCTATTAACCTTTTATTATGCATAGCCTGATAAAAAGTACTAACCTAATACCTAAACGCAACATTTTCCAGATTTAAAATTCTAGCAGGCACACGCGCGGTGGGTTTTTGTGCAAGCTTCCCCCTCGCCAAATCGGATTCTAAAGAACCCCAGTCGTATTGTGTGGCGAGTCTTTTAAAGTTCGAATTATATGAGTTCTCCCTGAACCATGAAATCGTTCGCACCTCTTTGTAAATAGTACAATAACTTACAAGCATTCATTCTGAAAGGAATAATGTACTATTGAGGAATACATTGGTGAAGACATTAGTATGGGAAAAAAGTTTTTCCCCCTCTCTGTGAGACTGTCAAACCTTTGATAATACCTTTTTGAATATTTTTTCCGTCCATGGCTGAATGTTTGTGGATGATTATTTTACATAAAGTATTCAAATGTTCTTGTTTTGAATCCTCTATACTTACAAGTAGAATAATAAAGATGTTTGTCTGTATTTACAAGAGAGAGACTTATTGAGAAATTTATAAATGGTTAAATGTTTGGATTTTAGATGGTAGCTTTTATTTTGATTGCTTTGATTAATAAGACAATAAATACACTTAAATCACAATGATACGAATTCTTAAAACCATCATATTTAGCCATATGATCAGAATAGTTATTTTAGGAAAAAATAATTTTATGAAATATTCATTTTAGCGTATTTAAATAAAATTTTGAAAAATGCATGCAGTACAATCTATGTAACCTATCACAAAACAATTATGCGCATTGTCATTTTGGAATAATTTATTTATTTTAGAAATTTAACTCGTAGTTTGAAAATAATTAATATTTCCAGCATTAAATCAAAATTAAATACTTTTGGAAACGTATTGCAAAGAAATATTTCAATGGTTATCTATTATTACCTTCTCGTTCATACCATTCAAGAATTCATGAATTTTCATATTTCAATTTTTTCTGTTCCGATTCATATTATTTTACAGTGTAATATCTTTCAAAAAATTAATTAAAACAATGTTTTGAAATATATTTACTATTTAATAATCAAAATTGCTTCATTTCTATTCTGTACTATCTAGATTGATTTAAATTTAAATTCACATGTAGAGAAAACATTTTTCATGGTTTCTTAACCCTTTTCTATTTATTTATTTTTTTAAATGAGCACATTATATTAGTAGAATTGACAATAATGATATAAGAATATTTTACTACGTCTGAAGAGTTTGATACTTTTTTTTAATACTTTTATTGTTACGTAATTCTTCCCACCCTGTCTAGTAGTCAACTTGCTTACCTGCAGATAGGGAGGTCCTGAGTTTGAATCAAGGTTCGGGAATAAATGTACTTTTTCTTTCTCTCTCCTGTCTTTGTCCTTTCCTTTTATGAATGGTTGACTACCCTATAAAGGGTATCTATGGCATGAGTGTACTGAGGAAGTCGGACTCCACACCAAATTGAGATTCAATTGAAAAAGTGGAGCTGCACACCCCATATTGCGAACCTGGATGACACGCGGCAAAAAAAGTCACATAATATAAATAATTTTTTCCATAATAAATAGTCATATTCTTATTAATTTGTAATTTTTTTAATTTGGTTTATCAATAAAAACATGTTACTTCATAGATAATTCCTTGAGTGGCATGAAAAATAGGAAATTATATACAAATATTCATATCCTTGTTAATTCGTAATATTAATATGTTTAATCAGCAATAAAAATTAGGAAATTTAATTTGATATAATACTACTGAAATATATCATCGACCATTTAAAGACTGATAAAACTTTCATGAAAAAATAAATTCATTATATGAGCTTCATTTTAATGTACGGAATATGACATAATTCAGTGAATATTTTAATACTTTCGTAAAATACACACAAACGAATAATTTATTGAACAAAAATTTAAATAATTTAATATAATTCGTTTTTATTGCCCCACTTAAATTTTTCAAGCTAAATTAACAAATGTCAACTATCTTTTAATATTAGCTGATAATATCAGCTAAATAATGAGAAATAATAAAAATACTCCTACTAAAATAATGCAATAATAAATGGTATTAATACTTTCACAATCAAAAATAAATTTCAGAAGCAATTGATAGTTCAATGAACTAATTTAATGAGACGAAAATAACTTCAATAAATTTCTATTTATTAATTAAATCTTTAATTAATTCAAAACTGCAGCTGTCACTTGCTGCAGTTTTGAATAGCAGTAAATTTTAATTCTTTCTTAATCAAAACTAATTTTTTTTATATAAACAAACGATTCTTTGATGTAAAATTCAAATAATATATTCCTATTTATATCTTTTAATATTAATAAATCCTCTCAACTAAAAACTGGGAAATTTTAGTCATAAAAATATTGTTATTAAAACAATGCCGCTGTTTTTTAGAAGAGCTACAGATTCAGACTTTTATAATCAAAAAATAAATAAAAATATATTTTCACATTTGTGATTTAATAGTTTGTTATCTCCCAATAATGGTGCATTTGGTAACGAAGTCTTGTTCCTAGTACTGTGATATTTACAAATATATATATCACTAAACTACACACAACAATCCATCATTAATGAATACTCACACTTTATGAGTGAATGACAAGCGTACTACATCCGCCTGTGTTTCTAAGAAGAGAACACCCACTTCCCAAAACTAGCCGTGAGAACTTTTTTACCCTATGGTCTGTGGCAGACCCCCCAAGAAAGTAAATGGTCATTAAGATAAGAATAATGGGAGATTCCGAGTGCCTCTGGGAATTCTCACAATGTGAGCGTTTTTATGTTTTCCTTTCTATTTTTGAGGTGAAAATGGGTTCTCTAATTACTGGACCATTTCTCAAATCCGTTACACATCATCTGTCGTACGAGAACTTTAAAATGTTGACATAACTCTGAAATAGGTAATTGTGCGTGCATATAAGAAACAATTAAAGACTTCTTCATTTTACTTTGTATGCATTCACTAATGAGTGGATGTTTTCCTAAACACAATAACAATGATATAATATATCTGTATATATGATGTAAATGTAATCAACATATGTGTGACACATTCAAAAACTAAAATAATTTTTTTTCTCCCATTTTCTATTTTTTATAAATTTTATAAGAATATATATAAGTAAACTTTCTTAATTATAAAATAAAAAAAACCTTTATTTTAATAAGTAAGACAAATCTCTTATTATGGTCTCGGTTTCTCTTGTATGACAGTTTTCCAAATTAGAAGCACAAAATTTCGATCTTCCCAGTTTTTGCTTTCTGTAATCCACATTAGCTTCCGAGTTATTCATAAAATAGAAAGAATAAATTTTCTCTTCTTTACATTATATATATAAAACTGGAGGCAATGTTCACCGATAAAATATTGAAACGTAGATAACTTTCTTTTCTTTATCTTATGTTGGGGAAAATGAAATCCATTATTTTTACGTGAACTTTATGTAACTTCTTTTGGATTCACTTTGTAAGAAGGTTTAAAACAGCTTTCATGTAGATTTTTAGGTCTTGCGCGTTACGACTGCTGACATGCTGTTAACTTCGATCATTTTTGATATTTTATAGACATTTTCGACGATGCTGTATCCACATGCGAGGTGCATCTCTAACATCAAAAATACCCGAACGGAATCGACGAAACAAAAATTGTACGTAACTGGTTGTTACAGTCTTATATAGGACGATAAACATCTTCCACAATTTTAGCCACCCGGCTATCTTTTTCGCCGTTACAAGAGAAAAACGAAAATGTATCGAATTTTCTGTTTGTTTTCTTCCATTTTTAAACCTTGTACTAGTAATTTAATTAGTCAAACAAAAACCGCAAGAGGATATTTTAGTGTCAAATGTCACCTTTCCAACGAGCATAAATCTGAAATTGTTTGAAAGATACCTCACGAGATATCGATTACTACAGACGTCTACCGAAAAAATAATGGATTACTTTTTTCCCAATCTAATATTTTTAAATATACTTTTAAAATAAGAGAGAGAGTTATAAGAATTTTATGGAAGTTAATGATACACAATTATGGAATTTAATTGAATTTTAATTGTATTTTCGGAAAATAAATTCTCGAGTATGGTCCATATAATGAACAAAATTATGCGAGGTAAGCAGTATTAACATTACATAACTTTAAATAATATTTTTCTCGCAGTGATAACAGTAACATTTAAGAATAATTTTGTAGGTACATTAACTTTCTACTTTAATAATTCCATGCACTGTTTTTTTTTTTTTTTTTTCCCTGAAGTGGCATTTTTAAGTTTTATTTTTAACAAAAATGGAGTTATCAGATTAACACATCCAATAAAATAGGAGTTTCAAATAATTTAATTCGCTTTTGTCTTAAGGGAAAACATTAATGTGATTTTGACAAAATCTTGTATATTATGTTTATTTAAAAAGACAATAAAATTTTATAATGGGGCACTTTAAGAAGTCCTAAAATCAATATTTCACCTAACTGTTTGATTATCATAAGTGAAATTAAATTGTTGATCACAAAATTCTAATATCTTCAGCAATGTTTTATTTTCGCCTTTTTTTATGAACTAGTTTCGTTAAACAAGTGAATTATTTATATCTATTTTAATTTTTAATATGAAATTTCTAAAACTGATAATTTAGAAAACTGAATTCTTAATTTTCGACTCACATTTATTTATAAATTCTTTTATATAAAATCTTTTAATTAAACACAGAGACGATATCTATTGTCTCTGAATTTATAATTGGTATTTTTACTTTAGTGATTCAAAAAGTTATAGATTCACAAGATATGTAGATTTAACTTATTTTTAATTAATCTATAAATTTTCGGATTTATTAAAATATGTCGAATGAATTTGAAAAACTCACATATTCACTAAGTTTTCGAAAATTGCTATTTCCGAATATTAAGAAATCGCAAAACTTTAGCATTTATCTCTCTTTATACAGCATGTCTTTTATATAATTCTAAATACAGTATGCAATAAAGATTTTTAACACTCTAATTATCTCATAAAAAGTAAAGAGATTTGTGATTTCTAAAATGAGGAACATTTAAAATTTGTATTCTTTACAGGGCAGGAAGTCGTTAAAAGTGGTTGTACGAAAAGATATTAATAAAGTGTATATAATTTACATTAATTATGTCTCATTTAATTATATTTTCTAAATATAGCCACTCTTTTGATAAATATTTAAATAATTTTACGATAATTCTTTTACAAAATCTTTTTTACTTTTTTTTGAAATAAAGTAAGCGTCAGCACATTCCATCTGTGTTCCAACTTCCTAGCGCGAATTGTTTACGCCGTTATTGCGCAACATGCACGTGGTAATTTGCTCACGTGCCACACGTGATGAGTATCGAAATACATATTCCAAAATCAGCACGTTTTTTCCAAAAATATTATTTTACTACAACGCGTTTAAATATAATTGCGACTGGATGAGAAAAAATATATAAAAAGAAAAAGCAGAGCTGTAAAGCTATTATGAATAACAAACGGTGTCTTTTTCAGGAAACGACGTGCCAGAATTAACTTCATAAAGAAGATACTTTCCTTTGTCAAAGCATCATCATCTTCATCCAAGACGAGAATCTCGAGATGAGAGAGCCTCCGAGGAGAGAGAAACGGAGTGCCCACGCTATTGGCTGAATTATTGGATTTCTTCGCCAATAGGAGAGCATTACCGGTGTTTGACGATGGGAGGAGAGGAGATGGGGATTGTTATCTAGATTGGCTCTTTTATCGCTCTCTCTTATTATTTCAGAATTGAAATTGTTATTCTTGTCGATTTTCTTCCCACGTTGTAGTTTATGCTTTTTTGTTCGCAAGTCCATAGTAAAATCTCCATATTTAAGACTTTCCTAAATTATACACGAATAATATTTAAATGAGATATGGCTCTTAGTTATCTCTTCTATGTTTTTTTTCTACATCAAGTTAAGAGTAGTTTCACAAAAAAATATTTTAAAATATATTAACATATTATGTTTTTATTATTAAACATCTCCAAAAATGTTTAAAAAGAATCTGATAATCTGTTGCGGATCAGGTGATTTTCCTGTACATTGGTGGTTAAAATGTGACCAGTCTTAATTATCAAACATAAGGGCTCTGAATTAAGCCTTTTTATAATAATATATCCCATATTTATATAAGATATATATATATAAGAAGAATTTCTAGTGGAAAATAAAACTTATGAATGAGCTTTAATACATTGGAGGTACTGATGTGCAAAATAATAATTAGAAAGCCAAAAAACTATTAATTTTTAGACTTCAAGTATTGTAAAAATTTAATAATTAATTCTCATGTTGTATATATTTAATAAATAAATATAGGAGATCAATTGTCTTTGCAATTTCGAACATTTGTAGCTAGAGAGGAAAAGATTTTTAGTATAAGTAGTCAGCCTTACTGAAACAATTTTACAGAAAAGTTTATAAAGAAACGTTTTACTAAGGTTAAACGAAGCGAACAATAACATAAAAATAAGTGATTCATTGAAATTCTATTTTAGTTTTCAGTTATTTTATTTGATACTAATCCCGATTGCTATCAAATCAAAAGGAATTCATGGTTTTTATGAGTTTTTATCAATTAACTATCAATTATTTATCAAAATTATAAAGTAAAATTCATTTGATTGTATATATATATATATAT
>JAPDSC010006836.1:0-15252 GCA_026290005.1 Latrodectus geometricus | reverse complement strand
ATATATATATATATATATATATATATATATATATAGATACATAGATAATATATATAGATAGATAGAGAGAGATGGATGGGCGGCGGAATGGATACCCTTTAAAATTTATTTCTATTAAATTTTATTTCATAAATAATTCAGTTTAAATTAAAAATGATAAATGATTTCAAATTATCCGAGACTTAAATTATTTTCTAGGATAATTTAACTCATTTTCTTGTGATAACTGTTTCAAGAAAAAATTTTCTTCTGTCAATAAAATAAAATATAATTTGATTTAATATAATAGATTAATACTGATATTTAATACTTACAAATGTTATAAGGTAGTTATTGTGCAATAACAGTTTTATAGATGTATTGTATATAACAGAAATTATTATTAGTTATATTATGTTATAAATATAATAAATTAACTTAATTAAGATTTTGGCATTTTTACTGTTTGGATAAAATTTTACAAATTAAAAATTTAAGATATTTTGCTAAATTTAAATCTAAAATATTCTTCATATTGGATTTACTTTTTATGTTATTAATTACTGTTTTTGAGTTCTTCGTTAATTGAAATTTTAGCATTTTTTATCACATTAAAATTAGTAATAAATTGCAAATTTGAAATAAATTATAAAAATTACACCAATAATTAAAGCTGAAAAGTGCAATTTGATGTCTGTAAATAAAAAAAAATTGATTGTCGGGTAATTGTAATTGATCAAAAGCCTTTTGCTTGCATTACAATACATCGTATCACTTTTTAAAAATACTTTATTGTAGTAGTATTATTGTTGCTCCTAGTTCATGAACAAATTTTTATCGCTTATAATTTAAATGGTAAATGCTTGATAAATGTAAAATTTGTGAGAAATTTAATTTCCGAAATTTGGATAAACATTTCACAACATTGGATCACTATAACATGCAAAACTAAGTAATGTAAAAGTGTGGGAAATGTGGAGTCTTAAAAAATAAATAAATAAAGTTTTATTAACTTATTTCATTGAGAAAACAATATGAGTTTTATAAAATTTTATTGGGTCACTAATTTAATTGAGTATTCACTAATAGGAAAAAATTTATTTGTATGTAATAAAAAAATGTAATGTTATTTAGCTTGAAATGAATTTTGAATAGTTAAATACCTAAGGAATTAAAAAAAGTTCATTGGATATTTTTGAAATTTTATAGAAAACTTGAAAATTTATGATTCCTGTAAAACAAATTTAAAGAACTTTTCAACTGTGTAGACAATTGGAAATAAGGAAAGCTTTACCTCTATTTTTATACCAAACAATATATATATTAGATTGGGTAAAAAGTAATCTATTATTTTTTCGGTAGACGTCTGTAGTGATCGATATCTCGTGAGGTATCTATCAAACAATTTCAGATTTATGCTCGTTGGAAAGGTGACATTTGACACTAAAATATCATCTTGCGGTTTTTTGTTTGATTAATTCAGTTACGAGTACAAGGTTTTAAAAATGAAAGATAACAAACAGAAAATTCGATACATTTTCGTTTTTCTCTTGTAACGGCGAAAATGATAGCCGGGTGGCTAAAATCGTGAAAGGTGTTTATCGTCCTATATGAGACTGTAACAACCAGTTACATACAATTTTTGTTTCGTCGATTCCGTTCGGGTATTTTTGATGTTAGAGATGCACCTCGCATGTGGATACAGCATCGTCGAAAATGTCTATAAAATATCAAAAATGATCGAAGTTAACCGCATGTCAGCAGTCGTAACGCGCAAGACCTAAAAATCTACAGGAAAGCTGTTTTAAACCTTTTTACAAAGTGAATCCAAAAGAAGTTACATAAAGTTCACGTAAAAATAATGGATTTCTTTTTCCCCAATCTAATATAAACATTAAATATTAGTATATTATCTTTATGAAGATATTTCCAAAGATGCTAAGATCAAAGTTTTCAGAAATAAGTGTTTTCAGTCATTCATCCAGAATGACAGAAAACAAATTTTGGTAATCGAGATTTCTTTTTATTTATTTATTTTTTAATATTTATTGATGAAAGAATATTAAATTATATTCTCTAAATAATATTCTCTTTTATATATTACTTAATCCTTTTTGCCTATACTCTATAATCTTTTGATCAAAAGTAAATAGACATTTTAGTTGTTTAAGCAACTAAATTCTAATGAATAAAAATTTTCGAGTGAATTTTAAAAAAGGAATTGGGAAAAGGAATCAAAAATATTTTTAAATGAATTTCGAATGTCTGATATAATTATTTTTTGAAACGATGATTTTTTTTCTCCCTGTAATTGGAACCTGTAAATAATTCTTGTGCGTTAAAACAGTTACAAATATCTAAACATGGGAAGGAAATAAAAAATGAAAAATAATGGAATCAAAAAAATAAAAAAATCATTGAACTTTTGCAAAATTTGAAAATTTGTTAATTTTATTTGATAAGAAAAAAATAACTCGTTTAATTCTATTTGAGCTTCATTTGACATTTCATTTTGAGTATTTAGGAATGTTATATATATATATATATATATATATATATATATATATATATATATATTACAATGATTTCTTTATTGTAAAAAATACATAATCCTTAATGTTGATGTATTTGCTTATTATTTTTTCCAAAAGAATTCTAAGGATTGAGGTCGAACAAAAAAGTTAAAAAATGTTAAAATATTTAGATTTAATTAAAAAATTGAGATTTATTCAAGTCAATTATATATTAATAAAATTTTAATAATTAATATTACAAAATTTTTCATAGTTCTTGCAACAATCTAATTATTTCAAGTAATTCTAAATTTAGGTATTATTATTTAAGAGACTAGGAATTTTGCTTGTGTAGAAAAAGAAATTGCATTTCAAAAGCATTCTCATAAATTTAATCGCATTTCGCTTTGATTTCTAAAATCTGGATTTTTGAAAATATTTGTATTCCGTATTCAAAGTATTCAAGTGAAGCGATCTGAAATATGATTGGTTGTGATTTGCTTTTGAAAATAAATATATTTCGTATTGGTTACAATTATGTGTGTAATTATTTGAAAGAATTTAATATTGTTTTTTCATATAAAATCGATGTTTCATTTTAATGCATTGATCTTCTATGTAAGCAAAAAAAAAAAAAAAAAAAAAAAAAAAAAAAAAAAAAAAAAAAAAAGGTTTTTTCTTAGAATTAGCAATTTTTTAAAAAAAATTTTATTAATAAGTTGTATTAAATATCAATAATCTATATTATATTAAGACATGTAAATTTAGTAAAAAAAACATGTATTAAGAAATGTAAATTCAGTTTAGTTACATGTTTCTTTTCAGAGGGTTATAATACCCATAAAAATATATAAATAGTATAAGCTGATTGAAATAGAAAATTTTTAAATAATTATTTCTTCAATGGGAATCTAAAAACATGTTCACTTAAATAATTTTTTGAAATATAATAACAATCAATATATTACATTAGATTATATAAATATTTTTTTATTAAAATTATTTATTTCCTTTGGTGTTTCAATACATAAATTTTTATTTGAAATTAAAAATTAAGCTTGTTTACTAAAATTAACAACTAATTAAAGAAAAGAAACTGAAATAAGACGTCTCATCAAAAAGTTAATAAATAAAAATTATGGACCATCAAATTATCTTTGATCGCAATGTTTAACGATAAATATTTCTCCGTAGCTAGTAGTATTTGTTTTTGTATTAATTTGTGAATGCCAGCAATCAATAATATACATTTTAGAAAATTATTAACAACAATAAATAAATTTTATATTTTAAAAAACTATAAATACTATTATATTACACATTGTTTTTACTAATAACTTTTATTACAATATTTTAATATAATTTTTATTAATAAATTTTGCACAGTAAATTTTGCTATATTTAGTTTAAGGAGAATATAGGAAATTGTCTCTCTTTCAAGAGATATCAGATTTAAGACAAATAAAAAGAATAAAATTTTCTTAAATCAGATGAAATAAACTATTATGTAATATGTTTAAATTTGTAGTTCTCAAAGTTATCAATTCTTGTTTCTTTCAATATGTCTTACAAATAATAAATGCATTTAAATTTCGATTAATGCATTGTATGTAAACATATTTTTTTGTTTAAAATATTTATAATAAACTTTTTTTAAATTGATGAAAATATGACTTTCGTCAAATGAATTTTTCAGGACAAAATGCATCCAGATTTAATTTCTGATTTTTGTTTTCAACTTAATGATAAATATCTTCCATAGCTGTTTCAAATGATAACAATATTTCATTCCTCAACAATATTTGTCAAGTAACATTATACTTCTAAATTTGATTTCTCACAATTATCACATGATTTCTGTCTTATCAGATTAATATTTCGTACTGTAACCACTTTACGTTTTAATTCTAACAACATATAATTCCTCAGTTGAATTTTTCATGTGAATTTCTATATATCTCATTTCTTTTTTAACTATCCAGTAATTATTGTTTAATTATATTAATAACATAATATCTTGTTTGCACTTCTTTTTCGTCAAAATTTTGATAATAATACCTTTATAAGCTTCTATTATTTTCCAAACAGTTAAATCTAGTCTTGAATTAAAGAAAAATTTAACAACGAGCTGTATTTTATTGCAAATGTTGATTTTTAAGTGACTCCTTGAAAAAAAAATTATTGATTACATAACAGTAGCATTATATTATCATCTAATAAATTTTTAAGTTAATGTCAAAATCCAGCAATAATCTCTTGGCCTTTTTAATTAATATGTATAATGTTTGGATATTTCTCAACTTAAATTTTTTTCAGATAAGATAATTCATTCAAATGATCTTATAATAAAGTTGCTTCGTTAATATATAATAAAATTAATGTCTGCCACGAAATAATATTAATTAAATCGCTTAAACCGAAAAACAAAAATTCTAAAACATGATACATAATTATTGTTAAAAATGCTGGAATTTATTTTGATTTTTAAAAAGGGATAACTGTATGTTGTAAATAAATATAATTTTGGTTACAATTCAGTTCATAAAATATTTCTCGTACTTAGGAGTTACATATTTTACTCTTAAGTGCATCATATTGAATATTCAGGAAATGAAAAGAAGATTCTAATTTTCTCTTTATTTAACATAAAATTTTCTGGTCTATATTTGAATTTTTCTTGTCATAGATTTGGAAAAATATTGTGCGTCATCAGTTTATGCCGAAAAGTACGAATGATGCGGTCTTTTAACATACTGTCAAAAGATACGGTCCCTTTATTAAAGTTAACTTTTTATTTATTTTTCGCAAATGCTTTGAAATCAAGTTTTGCCTTAAGTATTTTAAAAATTTCTTGAATGAAATATATTTTGTGTAAATTCTTTTGAATTAAAATTATTTTTCCATGGTTATAAAAAAATAATTCAGATATAATTGATGCATGCTCAACACTTTCAAGTTCATATCAGTAGAACGTGAATTCTACTTCGGCTTTCTCAACTATTTTAAACAAGTTTCAATTGAATTAACCGTATTCTGTCAAACGTAAGCACAAAACAACAAACGGAGACGAAACTAGAACTGTAGAAAATAAACTTCAATTTGATAATAACTCTTCTGAAATTGTAAATACAAAATTAAAACAATCACAAAGCAGAAAAAATTCGATTCTAAAATGTTTTACATAGGAGAAAATCTCCACTGTCCCGAATGTCTGATAAGATAATTACATTAGAACAAAATTGAGAAAGAACGAGAAATTTTCTTTTTTGATCACTGAGAGATTGAAAAAGAACGATTATTTGAATAAAGTAGAGTGAATCTTTGGTCTAGTTTATAGGATAGCTTCTATTTTTTTAAAATAAAGAGAAGTCATTTCTTCTATTTTTATGTTATAAAGAAAAAAAAAGAAGAAAAACTTTAAGATAACTTTTCATATCACCAATCTGAAAGAGTTGTAAAGTTTTTTGTGATGTTCACAATATATGTCATTAAGTGACTTTTGGCGAGAGTATTCTTACGCTATGAAAAAGATATCATATATATAGAGTTTTTTCAAGCACATTCAAACTGAAAATTAAAAGACATATTTCTCTCGTTATTCTATAAAGATAAGAATCAATCCACTAGAATATCCAGATATCATAAATTGTATCGATGCGAATAAATATGTTTGGACACTTACAGTATGTTGGTGTTGTCGTGTGCCATACAGGCAATATGGGGTGCGCTGCTCCACTTTTCCAACTGGTGTCATATTTGGTGTGAAGTCCGACTTCCTCAGTACACACCATAGGGACCCGTATATAGGGTAGGCAACCATTTACACACAAAGAAAGGACAAAGACAAGAAAGAGAGAGAAAATACATCCATGCCCAAGCCAGGATTCGAATCCAAGTCCCACCTGTAGTCAGGTACGCTGACCACTAGACTGGGCGGCTACAGTATGTTGTAATTTTTCTATATTGAAAATAAAATTTTTTTATTTTTTTAAAAATAAGAAAGAAAATAAAATTTTTTATTTATAGAAATTGTGTTCTTGATACAAATAATTATGCAAGTGCGATTCATGTTATTGTAAATATTAAAAATCATGTTTTTCTTTTCTTTTTAAAAAAGAATATTGTTTAAATTAATTTAAATTATTCGGCAATAATCAATAACTATTTCTGTGAACATTAGTGTATAAAATGTTCATATAAAAAAATAGAAAAAGCATATTTTTATCTTCATAAATCACAGTATTTTACCTTTAACTAATTGCTATAATTTAAATCCATTTTCTTTTTTAACTTATTAAAAGAAAAAAATTAAGAAATATCAATTGATAAATCAATATTATTTATCAAATTTCAAATTGCTTAGAAAATAATTACTCATACAATATTGCAACATTTTAAAAACTCAACATTTAAAATATAATTCAAGAAAGCTGAAATTTAAGAATGTCTATAAATATACTGCTGTGTTTTTCTGGTAAAAGAAACTGATTCTTTAACAGAGCATTTGGCTCAACTGAATCGACGCCAATCATCGATTGGCGAAAGCAGCGGCGTTGGCAACCCGACCAACTGATCGCCGTTCACACGTCCATCATTTCAGGAAAGCTATAATGCCGCGCGTCCCACCCGTGTGTTTGGCGTAACCAGATCTCCAACCAGATACCGGGAGCATCATTAAAGTGTGACTGCACATAGCACCTCTTCTCGTACCCGCAGGCCGGGGAGATTCTTTCTTGAAAATTTATTTACAAACCTTGCTTCGAGGATAATTGGATGAGTCTTTAAAATTGTCTTCCATTTTCTTCTGTGGTTATATGCTAGAATTTTATTTGCTCTTGTTTGCTAGTTATTTTTACTCGTTTTTCTCTTAGTTGCTCGTAGTTTTTTTTTATTATTTGCGAAAATTATTGATATTTACGAGCTATTTTATAGAAAAGAGAAGAGTTGATTTAGCTCAGATCTTAGTGCCATAATTTTAAAAAATGATAAAATGACCTAAAATATCAATTTTTTCTTTATAAAACCAAAATATAATAAATTAAATTCATTTGGAAAAGTGTGATTAAAATAACTAATAAAAACTTTTATAATATGAAGTATCGATCGTTGATTGTACTATGAAGCTGTTTGTTATTTTGTAAAATGCAGAGATGATTAATGATTTTATCCAAACGAAAGAAAATGATAGAAGAACATGAGTAAATGTTTTTAGAATTTAGCATAAAATGTGTGCCACAAAAATACGAGGTTACTGTCAATTTTTGTAGCTTTTAGTGATCTGAAAGAAAAATAAACCAGAATGGCAGGATTGCAATCGGAAAATTTATCATGCTATGCTGGGCCAAGCAGGCAACCGACTTCCCAAAATTTACGTTACCAGAACGAGTCCGTAGACGCAAGCAACTCCGGCATCTCGGCGGCAAACATAGCAGCCGTCTCCCGCAATGACAGGCGGGTTGCTGCTGTGGTCCACCCGGGGGCCCTGCACACCCGTTCTGCGGCCGGAATGGGGGCGGCACCTCCCACCACCAGCGGCTCTGCGACGTCCTCAAACTGCGGCATTGACTATAGCACGGGCAATCACACAAGTGGCGATTCCACCAACAATTCCAGAACAGACTATTGCTCTTCCAAATCGAACAGCACTAAATTGAACGAGTTACTGTCAGGACAGAATCTAACCTTCTCTCCAGAACAGGTGGCCTGCATGTGTGAGGCTCTGCAGCAGAAAGGAGACATTGACAGGTTGGCAAGGTTCTTGTGGTCATTGCCTCCGAGCGAGCTACTCAGGGGGAATGAATCTGTGCTCAGAGGGCAAGCTTTGGTAGCCTTCCACAGAGGTAACTACAAAGACCTTTACTCGATCCTGGAAAGCCATAATTTCGATTCTCAGTACCACAATGATCTACAGCAGATGTGGTACAAGGCCCACTACAGGGAGGCCGAGAAGATCCGTGGAAGGCCTCTTGGGGCAGTGGACAAGTATCGGTTGAGGAGGAAGTTTCCTCTTCCCAAAACGATTTGGGATGGGGAGGAGACGATCTACTGCTTCAAGGAGAAGTCCAGGATAGCTCTGAAAGACTGCTACAAACAGAATAGGTATCCCACACCAGACGAGAAACGGGGGCTCGCTAAGAAAACTGGCCTCACTCTGACACAAGTTAGCAACTGGTTCAAAAATCGGAGACAAAGAGATCGGACACCCCATCATTATAGGAGGTAAGAAAATATTCAGAATAATTATATTTTTCATAAATAATCTAAAATATTTCATTGTTCACATTTCTTTAAAAAAATTGAAAATTTGTTTAACATATCTCAGAAAAAAAAAGGGTTCCGTAAGTTTATTTAAGGAATTTTTTAATTTTCCTTAAAGGAATTTCTGAAAATAACAAATACTTTCTTGTTGTCCTCAAAAAAATATTAAGTATTTTCATTGTGATATTTTAAAAACCATTAATTAAACCACCGAAAACTGTCGTATATTTAATAATTTCCAATTTTGGGTTCAGTAACTATAAAAAAAAATATTTTCTAAAATATTCTGTCACATTTCTTTATTTTTATAATGAATGAAATGAAATATTATTCTAAAAACAGTTAAATATTATAGAAAAAAATTGCATCCGTGAATAATACTTATTTTAAATATATTAAACAATTACCGAAGTTACACACAAGTTATATATGTTGAACATTGCATGTTAAAAGTTTTAGAGAATATCTTTTTCCTAATAACACAAATTCCTTGAAAAATATGCATGAACTTTTAGAAATTATTTTCGTATAAGCAGATATACTATTTATATTTCATTGTGCACAAACATCCCATTAACAAAAGATTTTAAGATTCGATTTATACAAGAGTTAAGATTTTTACACACACACACACACATTGTGCTTAATTTTTTTAGCAAAGTTATGAAATTCTTAAAGTTTCGAAAATTTAAATTTTTAAAATTCTAGGGGTTTAGCTATAAAAGTTTGTAATTTATTTATAGTTTTCTCTATCGAAATTATTATATCGTATTTAGATATTCTAATGATTTGAAAATTTTAATTTCAATTATTTAATGAAAATCAAGTTCTCTACAAAAACACTGAAACTTTCAGACTACATTAATTAAAAGTTTTAAAGCTTTATTAATGTTATTAAAAAGAGAAAAAATTAATCTTTGTGTGTGCGTCAATCTATCAATAAAAAAGAAAACTGAAGGCAAAACATAAAAATTAGAAATAAATATACAAAGTATACATTTAAAGTCGCATAGTTACTTCTAATCGGAATTGTACTGTTGGAAGAATAATTTTTTTTCATAAAACATTTTTTAGAAAGCATAATTCTAATTAAATATAAAAATAAATTATATATATAAAATTTCTAATACATTATTGCATATTTATATAAGTACCACATAACTTTATTCATTTTCACAAACTTATATAATCTACTTTAATTAAATACATTTAAGTTTAACCATATATATTATCAGATTGCATGTATTACATTTCAAAATTTATTAAAATGATCCGTACAATTTAATAAACATATAGTATAAAGATTTCTCAATTTTAATGTGACTGTGTTGTAATGTGTACCTTATGCAATCTTTGAAATTATTGAAACAAAATTTAATTTAAGAGTTTTATGTAATAAAACGTAAGAAATTAAAAAAATGAATATCAAGTTTAATTTCTTTCATTGTTTAATAAGGGCATGCTGATGTGTTTTAATTTATACTGCATACTATGCATTTTATGCATTTTAAAATTAATTTTCAAAAGACGTCAAGCAACAAGACGAAGTCCTTAAAATTTATCATCGAGCATAATTTTCATTTCTTTATTATGATTTAAACTAAATTATAATGCGCCATCAAAAACTAAAGTTTATTATATTTCTGTGAGAAATTTATCAGAAAGTCAGGGGAATATTTTATTATTTAGAATGTGTAGAACGTATGAAAAAAAATAATAAATAAAGCCCTTTCTAACGATACTGTTAAAAATATTTTTTTTCATATGTTCCACACATTAAATTATAAAATTAAATTAATTTATGAACGATTACAAAAAAAAAAATTTTTTTTTGAATGACGAAATACTTTGAAATAGAGTTTATTAAATACATTTCTTGTCAGTATTTTAGTTAAAAATAACTGTATGAATAGTATTAATATTTTAGTATTTAATATTTTAGTTATTAATACTATAATAAATTAAAATGTAGGAAACAGTTTAGAAAAAAATATTTAGTAATAAAATATTATATAAACTTTGGCTTTTTTTTTAATTAAAAAATTAAAAATCAATTTTCATAAATGTTTGCAATGTAGTTACTAAACATCGTGATATATTTTACTTTTTTACTGAGCATAAGAATTTTTATTATAAATGACATATGCTCAGACATTTATAATAAAGATTGCTATAATTGTGAATCACTTTATAGAATCCGTTTATTTAGAATCAATGGATTTAATTTAGATAAGGTTTTAAAATTTTTCTGAATAATACTAAAGTAGTGAGGATTCAAAAATTTAGTGAAAACTCAAAGAGCGGAATGCTTTTAAGGAAAATGTGATTTATTTTCGTGATAATTTCTTAAAAGGTGGCATTATAATTAAATGTTTGAAGTGAAAACTACTCTAACTTGTATAGTAAATAGAGAAAATAATAATAAATCTCGAAATGGTTAATTTGTTGGAGTGAGGTCACGTGTTACACACGAAAAGTTTGTGAACCGTGAGCTATTCTTTAATAAAGAGGATTCTAAAGTCACTCCATACATTTACACTTGAACTGGGAATCGAACTCACTCATGGTTTATCCGACATAGGGAGAAACTTAAATGCAATTTAAAATGAACCGCTAAGTTTGAACGTATAAAGAATTTATTTTTAGTTAATAGAACTCGATTTTTGGTGTGAAAATTATTTCAAGCCTTTGGATAGAGTAATTAAAGATTATTTACACTGGGAAATCAAAATGCCGGCTGTTAATCTAATTGATCAAATAATCGTTTTTATTTTTATTAGTTTTTTTCTGTGTAGAGGCTTAGAAAGAAAGAAATCGGGCTTATTATTTTAGTGTTATTTAAAAAAAAAAAAAAGAAAAAAAAAAAACATGGGGAAAAATATTTTATCTAACGAATGTAACTTATAATTTTTAATCTATTAGTTTCTTGAATTTAAAAGTACATCTGGCTAATGTAGAATTTATATCAATTACTTATAGAACAAAGAAAAAAAAAAAAAAAAAAAAAACTCGTTTGTTAAGCATATCTATTCCTTTAGCCAGCTTTCTTGAATATATTTCTTTTCTTTTTCTTACATTTTCTTTCTCAGAAGGATTTAAATTTGTTGCTTTCAATATAAAATTTTTAAGAAAATATTTTTATCTTAAGGAGAATAAATACTCGAAAACACGAGTGAATAGTTGTAATTCATCTTAAGATAATACTCAGTTTTGTAACGAAAAGTAATTTTTGAAAAACACTAATTTTATAGAAACATAATTTAATATTTTGTTGAAATTTTAATTTATAATTATAATGCCTTCTGTTTAAGCTAAAAACGCTACTTCTTGCCAAATTATAATTTCATATTTACTTATTAAAGATATACAGTAAGACCCCGCTTAACGCGGGGGATACGTTCCATCAAAGTAGAGCGTAATGCGAAACAGCGCTAAACGAGGCCATCTTTACATGTAAATATTGGGGTTAGGGGAAGATGGCTAGGAAATTGGTTAGGTATTAAATTTTAAAAATATGTTTTTTTAATAATAAAAAACCAAACATTTATTTCTTAAAGACCAAATTAATACCACATATTATTTCTTGCAAAAATAAAAACAAAATATAAATAACAAAACGAATATTCTTAAAAAAAAAAACAAATAAACTTCTAAGTCAGTCATATTTAATTAGCCTTCCGCGTTTTCAGTGTTCTGCCTTTTTGTGACAAAAGCATCTATTTTCCATCACTTCCATTTTAGTTTTGAGTGAAATGCTTTTTCTGATTGCTTTTTTTTATTTTTCATTATCACCCATAGTAAAAACTAAAAATCAAAATATTCGACACTGTAATATAGTATTAAATATGTAAATTAATACCTACTTACAATAATGTCAACAAATGTTTCCAATAATAAAAATATGTCTGTACAATACCGCACCAAACAAGAAACACAAGTACACTCGGATATGTATTTGAAACCTATTGCTGTATAATATTTCGGGGAATCCCCGGGTTGAAATAAAAGAGCGCTAAACCGAAACAGCGCTAAACGAAACAGCGTTAAGCGGGGTCTTACTGTATGTTATAACGCATTTTCAGAGCTTACTCATTCTCTGGTAACACAATAATAGAATATTAACTAATGTATAAATACTTTTTAATAGGATAGCATTTCATAACATTTTATTGGAATTAAGATGAAATATAAGATACTTTTGTATATAAATTATGATTTTTTTTACTTTGTTTAGAGCATTATAATGGTTTGTTAGCTTTAATAATTTAAAAATAAAATTGCGATTTTAGAATTGCGTGCAATTAAGTCATCATTTTATTCAGCAGTCATTTATTTTCAGTGGTGCATGTGCCATGTTAGCATTTGAAATAGTAAGAGCTTTGGTCTCCGTTTCAACGCTCGTGGATTCGAATCCCATCGCGAGTTTTGTTTGTAGTTGATTGAAATCCACTTTTGATAGGTACCGACCTAATTATCATCATGTGTAAAAACTGGCCGTTGAGCGACAAATAAACAATCATATTACATGAAACATTCAATTTATTTGAATTGTGTTTGAATTTTGATAAAAAAAAAAAAAAAAAAGGTCTCGAAGACTATCTTTCTTGATATTTTAATATCTTTCGTCACAAATTATTTAAACTCTGTGTACAGCTTAACAGCTGAAGATTATAATAAACCACTTGACCAATATTGTCTTCCTGTTAGTGTGTCATAATCACAACTAACATAGAAAAAGTTCCAGAAAACTCTGAAGCACCCACCGCGACAAATATGCATTCTAAAAACAAAATTCCAACATCCAATTATCTTCTATAGTAACTAGGATTAAACCTTGAACCTTCTCTGAAGAGAAAAATCCTACCACCAAATCACAGTATCTCGCTTGTCATTAAGCTTCAGAGATAAAAGTACAAACTGTACAATAAATTCTATTTAACATGTGTTTTATCTCACATTATAATAAATTAGTATAATTATATTGAGCTCTCCATTTTCTCAGTTAAGAGACAAATTAAAATGTTCTATTCATAATAAACCTTTAAATATGAAAGTTTAATAACATTTCTTTTTATCTTTGAGAAATGATTTTAGGATATGCCAGATAGGGAAGAAATTTCTGTAGTATTTTTAATGAAATGTCAAACTAACTTTCCATTTTTTACTACCGGACAGGAATAGCGTATAAATCCATCCGTATATTTTTCTGCGACTTCTTTTACATTAGAAAATTTCTTTTTAAATTTTTTTTATTTTTATTTGAGGGAGAACACTTATGACTAGCTTGATTTTGGTAAGAAAAAAATGCCCTTCGTGAAAAGGATTTTCCAGCGTAATTCCCTTAATCTATATGACTGAGGGGAGAAAAGAGCGAGAATTGTTTATGCTTTTTCGTAAGTGATGGAGATAGCCAGTTCTTACGTTTTTACAATCCACGCTCTACGGAGAGCAACGATAAGGAAACCATTTAAAAACAACGTTCTTGGTATAAAAAAGAATATTCGAGAGAAAGATCACTCTCCTAGTAAAAGGGTTACCATTATCAGAATTTTTAATTTCGTCGCCAATATATTTTCTCGATTTACTCTTGTAAAAGTTGTGGACATTATTCATCGAGAAAAAATGAATGTAACTGAAATAACTTGTTTTTATACCATTTGTGTGAGAATTTTCCTGAAAGTATCACGAACGTTCATCTAATAATTACATGTTCTGTTTTTTAAAAAAATAATATACGAATTGGAAACTTTGATTAAACTTTTGCATTACTTGGATGGACTTGTTGCGAAGAAAAGGCGAGTGAATAAAGTATCTTAAAAGTGAAATTCAAAAAGCAATTATTCAAATTTTTATTTCATATTTTTTATACTTTAAGTTAACTGAGACTATCTTTTTACTGCATTTTAAGCATTCAGATATATTATAAGACACTTTATACGCATTTGTAGTTGTGTTAAAATATATATAAAATTTGTTTTCCATCTAAAATTAGATTGTTTTTAGAATTATATCCATAATTATAATAGTATATTTATTTTTCAGCAATAGCATTTACCCATTTAAAAATTTTAAATCTTGCTATCTTAATCGAGATTTCTTTATCACTTAATGTTTTCGTAACAAATCGAAGACAGACTGCACTACTACATTTTTTTCTTCCTCATCTTCTATATATCTGACTACCAAGAAGATTTTTTATTCATAGTGAACCGTAGTGACAAGTCACTAGGAAGAAAACTTGGAAGTCTCCCAAGCACACACCCTAACGAATTTATATGCAGAAAGTGGAATTCACCTAAAGTTTTTTCAATTCCATAATTCATTTTAAAATGTCTAAAATAATTTAAAGCATGATAAGTTAAAATGTAAAGGAAAATTTCAAATGCGGAAATAATTGAAAATAGTTTAAAAATCAACTTATTAGTTACAAATTGTAAAATATTATAAAAAATGTAAGATATATATATATATATATATATATATATATATATATATATATATA
>JAPDSC010006820.1:0-10944 GCA_026290005.1 Latrodectus geometricus | reverse complement strand
ATAATTGCTTTTCTTAACTCAATACCTGCAGATAGCATTAATTAGTATTGGTAAGAACAGCAGGCCATTTTCCACCGAGACCCGGAGTGGGGTAATGGCTTAATCTCGGTCGTTTTTTTTTTTGTTTACCCGGGGTTTCGCCGAAAAATCATAAACTGAAGTTTATGAAATATCAGCCCTATTCCCCGGGGAAGGACACTCTTCAACTTGATTTAGTAAGCAAAACTCTTCAACTTGATCATATAATAGTATAAATAATAATTAAAATATTTATCGGAAAAAATTTCACTTACCTAGCCTCCACGCCGTTGCGGAGGCATATTTGGATCCGTATTCTGTCTAAGGGTTCTAAGTAGCCGAGCGATCAGTTCTAGTCTTGACTCTGTGTTCGGCTGTCTTGGAACAGTTATCGGATTAGAGTTTCTATATCTCGCTCTTAAACTTCTGTTGAACGAATCTTGAGTATTCTCCATAACACTGTTTGATGGAAATGAAACACATTTTACTTAAATGCGCGAAAGTGGGGGGGGGGGGTTCTACCCACATTACTAAATCTCATGTATCTTCCATTAGAGAAGAAAAATGCGCTGGCGCTGACGCCTACTTCAAGTTGTAAACTTTTACGAAGTTGGAATCCGAATTAGTGAGGATTATGTGGGAAGATAATACGTTGGTCGACAGTAGGAGTTTTTTTTCTACACGCCTTATTAGGTTTCACATCTCTTCCATTAAAGATAAAAAAATGTTGTATTATAGCTACGACGCCCAAAATTCTGATGATTATTCAAGACTGACACAATTCTCAAAAACAAGTGCGAGTGGGATAATCTTAACCTAGAAATTAAATGCAGCGTAGATGAATTAAATGCGTAGCAAACTTAAAAAAAGTTTTATTGTAAGATAAAAACTATTATATACGTTTTCTGAACAAGAGTCGATGGCTTAGAATCATAATACAAGCAAGATTCTAAACTATCGATTCTTTTTAAGTAAGCACAGAGATCACAGGTTCGAACTCCAGAGACTCTCCAAAAGAAATATATAATTGTTACCCATGTAGATAAAAAAAATGATATTTAGGAATATATAATTTATTTACATCCTATATTTTTAAAGAATAGGTTTTGTTCTTTTCAGAACATTTTCCTTAATTATTTTTTTTAATTTTTTTGTTATTCATTTTTTATTTTTTACTAAATTGCGAGAAAGTATATAAACAGCGTATTTTTGGTTTTCGGAATAAAGGGGAAAAAGTATATGAAACTTTTGGAGCAAAATTATTTCGTTTCTCAATGTCGGCTTCGAAAGACAAAGATGTCGAAACAAATTTTATCTAATGCAGTGATATTACTAAGTGTTATAATTGTAGAATACATAATTTTTCTGATTTATTTGCAAGCGCAAACACCATCGAATCTATCTCAAAAAGTGAATATCACAAACACATCGTGCTTCGTTTCTAAGCATATAGGAAGAAAAATTTTTCTTCATATCTGCTTCAAAGATAAAGAACAAATATTCGATTTGCGATATTTTTTCTCCAACCAAACATTGAATCCAATTCCTGAGATTGTGGGAGTTCAATTAACAGAAAAAGAATTTAGAAAAGTTTGCGAAATGTGTTGACCTGTTACCGATCATGTTGCTTCGACTTAAATTTCCATCGTCGATGATCATTAATGGTCCCAGTCAAAGCGGAAAAACTCATTTAGTGCGGAAAATTGTTTCTGAGCAAATATACGAAGCACCGATAAAAAAAGTTGTATGGTGTTATAAAATCTTTCAACCCTGGTTTCACGAAGAAAGAAATATTAAATTCATAGCAGGTTTGCCAACAGAAGATGAACATTTTGATCTTTTGATTCTTGATGATCTTATGAACAATTTAACACCTGAGATATCGCAAATGTTTACTGTTGGATCTCATCATAAAAATTTCAGCATAATTTTAATAACACAAAACCTTTTTCCCCGCATTAGAATTGCTAGGGATATTAGTTTGAATGCTCACTATATAATACTTTTCCGAAACAACAGAGATCAATCGCAAATCGCTTGTTTTGGAAGACAAGTGTTTCCTAATCGTTCCAAATTTTTTATGGAAGCCTATAAAAAGGCAACATCGGAAAAATATCACTTCTTACTAGTTGATTGCTTTCCAACAACGGATGAAGAATTAAGATTACGACAATCCATTTTTCCAGATCATAACGGTATAAATTGGGTATATGTGCCAGAAGAAAAATGAATAGAATTAAACGACATGTACATTTGTTGCATATTTTATCCACCGCGAGTCCTAAACAGCGAAATGCTATATTGAAGACTGCCACCAACGAACAGATAAAAACACTGTGTGAAATATGTCAAAACATATTAAACGGGAATATCTCGAACCGATTGAATGTTCGAAATTTGTGTCGTTATAAACGAATCATTCGACAGCTAGCCGACAAAAACATTTCTATCGCTCGAAAACGCAAGATATTAACTGTTAACCAAAGAGGAGGATTTTTACCTCTCATCCTTCCAGGTGTTTTGAGTCTTATCGGAGGTGTAATAGGAAAAGCTATAGGAAAACGAATTTAAGAATGGCTAGAAAAAGGGCATTAGTTCGAAAAGAGCTTGTTTCAGAATACTATCAGCTGAACAAGCCTGAAATAAGAGTTGAAGATCAAATTTCAAAGTTATTGCACGAAGAAGAAACACCTGATGATGTGAAAGCTAAGCTATTAGCACACTGGATACCGAAATATCAGCGTTTAATGCAACCTCCTCCTCCTCCAAAACCGTTTGAGATTCCGAAGGAATTATTACAAGAACTAGAAACCCAGAAGGAAGAACTATCTGTACCTGTTCCTCCCAGAATGAATATGATTGCAAAATACATAGCATATGCAGTTCCGAAATCGAGAAAGAAGTATATCTTACCGATTTTAGAAAAACTGAGAGAAGTGAGTTACACATTTAACGATAGAAACGAATTGGAAAAAGAGGGGAAACCAGAATACAGAAGTAATGGAATTGATTTGTTCAGTTATTTAATGAGGAATGAAAAAGTTCCTAGACAACCGCCTCGAGGATTCAATACTCTTCTTCAGGGAATTTTAGACGCGAACATACCATTAGACTGGATTCACAATAAATATGTTCGAGATCATCTACTTCTCTCACAAGTAAACCCACAATATAAAGAACCAGGCTTCTCGCCAGAAACACCAAATATCGCTGAGAACTCTAATTCAAAGAGATTGACAACAGCGGAAAGATTATTGAAACTCTCGAATACTGATACTTCACCTGAAGCTCAAAAATGGACAAATTGGTCGGAAATAGGAATACGAGAGAGAGACAACAAAACTTCTCCTTCTCTCATAAACTGGGAGAGGTGGAAAGATTAAAAAAACTATACTATGATCCAAAAGAACCTGGTTCATTTGGAGGTGTCAAGAGACTGTCAGAAGCTAGCGGTGTAAAGAAGAGTCGCGTTAGAAAATTTCTCTCTGGAGAAGATACTTATACACTTCATTTTCCTGTTCGCTATAAATTCCAAAGACGGAAAACAATTGCATACGGAGTGAACGAGTTGTGGCAAAGTGATTTGGTAGATCTACAAAAACTATCACGCTTTAACAATGGTTATCGATACCTCCTAACAATTATAGATGTTATGTCAAGATATTTAAGAGCAATTCCCATTAAAGACAAGAAAGCCCATACGATTGCTAAGGTGTTCAACAAAGTGTTCAAAGAGGCAAAGCCAAGAAATCTTCAAACAGATTTTGGGAAAGAGTATCACAATAAAACAGTTCGTGCACTGTTCAAGAAACATAATATCCATCACTATTCAACGAAAAGTGAAGCAAAATGTGCAATTTTGGAAAGAGCTCACAGAACACTACAAAATAAAATGTATCGTGTTTTCACATATCGAAATTCTTATAAATATTTAGACATTTTACCGTTGATAGTTGATTCTTACAACCATTCAGTTCATCGAAGTCATGGAATGGCGCCAGCCAAAGTCACACAAGCTGATGAGCCTCGCTTATATAAATCCTTGTACAATGTAGACTCTCCAGTCAAGTTTCGCTTTGCAGTTAACGATGTGGTAAGGATTTCAAAAGCAAGGAAAGTTTTTAAGAAAGGCTATCTTCCTGGATGGACTGAAGAAACGTTTAGAATTTACAAACGTTATCCAACAAACCCTCCTACATATGCATTGCAAGACCATTCTGGCAAGGAAATTACAGGAAGATTTTACACCGAAGAACTCGTTAAAATAAATAAGTCTGATAAGGATTTTTGGGCAATTGAAAAAATTATTCGTACTAAGGGGAAAGGTGCTTCACAACAATTTTTGGTGAAGTGGGTTGGTTTCGACGATTCATTTAATTCTTGGATTAAAGCAGAATGGTTGAAATCCTGAATGACTTTCATGTTCTTCTACCTTCAAATGCTAGTATGAAATATTTTCCTAACAATACACCAGATCATTTTCGAACGAAATAAGCCAAACCTATCACTTTGATCGGAGAATGGGAATGTTGCTTAGCCGAAGCTACTCTTCCAGGAAAGTACTTTACAATTCAGTCTCGTTACAACGATTCTTATATCATTCAGAGAGAAATTGATGTAGAAATAGAAACATTACTACCAACATTTCGTATTCCTCTCTACAATGAAGATCACTTAGACTTTGTAGAAGGAATAATGGCAAATATGAAAAAATATTTTATTGATCCTCCCCTAAAATTTACTTTGATTGAAAAGAGAAAGAAACTGAAAATTGAATTGAAACGAGGATGGGAATGGATTACAACAGCTGAAAAAGGAAGTCAGTTGCTGAGGTTGTTGAGCCTAGATCCAACAAAAGACGATATAACACCTAATAGTCCACTAGGATTTCTTGCTTATATTCATTATCGTTCTCCAAATAAAGAAGTTTTTAGAAATCAGGAAATTACACTGATTGCAAGAGAACCGATTGTAGACCAAACCTATGATATAATACTGGAAGATGGGGATTTAATAGAACAGATAAATAACAAATTAAAAGAAATATCGTTATCAAATGATATTAAAATTGAAACCAATAATAACCAAGTAACAGTTTCGCTGCCATCGCATGTAAATATCGAACTCAGACGAAATTCCTGTCCTCGATTAATGACTGCATTAAACATATCTAATAACAGCTTCGTAATACGAGGAGAACAAACAAAAACACAATTTTCCTATACACAGCCTGCTACTTCATTAAAAGATGAAAAATTTCGCGTGATCAGTTATAAAGTTTTTCCGAGTATTCGTAAAGAGAATAGAACTGCCACATACAAAATATCTAGTGGTATGTATCGTGAAGCTAAAGATTTATTCAAAGAATTTAAATTCATAGCATTACAGTTATTGCCTGATTCTAAGGTGGGTTTACACGTTCCCCCAAACACCATAGTCACTTTTGCAGAAAAGCTTAGCGATTTGCTAGGATTTACTGCAAGAACATTTCATCAGGGTGATTATAAATCTGATTATACTTTGGATTTACGCGCAGGTATTACAGAAATATATGTATACTGCGATATAGTATCACCTTCCTTGGTAGGAGATTCCTCAACATCTATTCTAAAAATTATCCCAGTGGCAAACGAAACTAATGATCAGATTGTTAAATATTTTTCTGTGCCGTTGTACTTCAGAGTAAAAAAACAATATTTTGATATTATTGAAATTCAATTGCGCACTAGCAGCGGTACTCCTATTAAATTCATATCGGGTAAAACAAACTTAGTGCTCTCTTTCAGAAAGAAATTTATATAAATCCAATGACATTCTCATCGATCTCCATATCTGCTTTCAACCATGTCGAAGCGCAGTCACAGGCTACAACCAGAACATTGTATTGCGTATTATTTAAATCAAACAGGCAATGCAGACCCTTACTTTTCTTCCCATTATCCCATTCAGAGAGGTTATGGCTTTTTCAGTAACTTGCGCCGATTTGCTTTACCGCTGATGATGCAAGCTGGAAAATATTTAGGAAAACGTTTATTGTCATCTGGTCGAAATATAATTGAAGATGTATCACAAGGAAAATCGCTTCGCAATGCTGCTAGAGATCAGTTTCGCCAAACAGGACGCGAAATAACAAGCGATGTTATTCGCAAATTAAGTGGAAAAGGTCTTAAAAGGAAGAAAACTATTAGAAAGCAACACTCGAAGCGTAGGAAATCAAATAAACCAGACGTATTTTCAGAGCTCTAAAACATGGAAAATTGCTACTGCACAAAAAGCGAACTAGATCTTTTCGTTTCATCGCCTATTCAACTGGCGATTGATCATTCTTCATTTGTAGAAATACATCCGATTGCTTCCATTTCGGATAGCAATACAATTGAATTTCTTGTTACCGGGTTAGGAGATGCATATTTCGATTTATCGCATGTGTTTTTGAATGTTCAGGCGAAAATTTTGAAAGCTGATGGAACAAATTTTACAGAAAATGATCGATGCGGACCGATTAATTATTTGCTAAACACTATGTTTTCCGAATGCCACATCCCGCTTAACGATCGTAATATCTCTTCGGAAAGTAATTATCCTTACAAATCTTTTATACAAAGTGTTCTGTTTCATCCCCAATCTTCTCAACAGAATTTTTTGAGTGCTGGTTTGTTCTGCAAGGATACTGTCGGTGAATATGATGACACTAATTTGGGAGATACTGGAAAGAATGCTGGATTAAAACAGAGATGGAAACGGGTTAAAGAAGGCAAACTATTTGATATGTGCGGAATGCTTCATATTGACTTAGGAACTCAACCACGTCTTTTAATTAGCGGAACAACGATACGAATTCGTTTGTTAAAAGCAAAGGACGAATTTGCTCTCTTAGCTAACACTGGAAGTTATCGCTTACAAATCGAAAATATAAGTCTGTTTATCAGAAAATGCGATGTATCGAGCTCAATTCTAGTTGGCCACGAAAAAGCATTAGAACAATCTCTGGTGCAAATGCCTTTCACAAGAATTGAGACTAAGACATTCACACTCAGTTCAGGATTGAAGAGTGTTATAATTCCTAATGCAATGAATGGAATTCTTCCCTCGCGTATGATTCTAGGATTAGTATCCAATTCTGCATTCAATGGAGATTTGAAGAAGAATCCGTTTAATTTCCAACATTATAATCTGAATTATATTTCGTTATCGGAGAACGGAGTTCAAATCCCTATGACAGCCTATACACCTTCTTATCAAAATAATCTGTATGCCCGAAACTATTTAAGTTTGTTCACAGACCTCGCTCAACACAATACTAGTGTCACATTAGAAGAATATAAAGAGAATACTTGCTTGTATGTGTTCGATCTCACGCAAGATTTTTCTGCTAGCGATCCATTTATGAATATAGCCAGAAGCGGTGAAATATCGATTCATCTGAAATTCGATAGAGAACTATCGGAAACTGTTACATTAATAGTCTACATGGAAATGCAATCATTAATTGAAATTGACAAAAGTAGAAATATATTTGTTGACTATTAAATACTATGGACACGCAAACACTGTTAAGTTTAGCCCTCAGCGATCCTAAAATTAGAGGAACGTTTGGCGGAGTGTTTGCGAGTGATCTATTGCCCGAAACACGAGGATATTATCGATCATTTATTGTAAACACGCATCCTTCTACGAAGAAGGGAGAACATTGGCAAGCGATCTATTTTGACAACAACCGCAATGGCATTTTTTTTTTGTTCTTATGGCACATTTCCGAAAGGAAACATTAAAAAATTTATTACTCAAAATTCCTCTAAAATAGAATGGAATTCGCATATATTACAACATCCTCGTACCAGCTCATGTGGACTTTTCTGTCTATTTTTTCTATGGCATGTGAATAGAAGATTACCTATTACGAGATTAACAGAAACAAATGTTTGCGAAAATGAACGAATTGTAACACGTTTTGCGCATCAACAATTTAAATTGATAAATCATTCAACATTGCTCTCCTCCAATCAACAATGTAAATCTTATCGAGAGGCGATATTAGAAAATCAAAAAAAGAAAGATATTATAACAACGTCATAGCTAGCGAATTCAGATGATCGCTAGACATGGAGAGATTCGGATATGTTGTTATGGATCCTTGCTCCAGATGTGAGTATTTGTATATTCACAATACTCTCTATGATAATATTCTAGAGTGCACTGAAAATGCTCGACTTCATAAAACTTCTGCGGAGCCTGCGAAGATAATGTATTTCACTATATTGTCGAACACAGACATTGTTAAGTGTCTACATGATAATCAAACAGATGAAAAGCGATTTGGTTTCTGCCAACTGACAAAATATAATACTGCAGAGAAATACAATGTTTATTCTTCTCACAAGACTTTGTTTGAATCAGTTGTGGAGAGTATTTTAGCAACGAAAGGTGTTTCATGGAATGAACTCGCAGATTGTACAAATTTTGAAGCAAAATTTGGATACTTCAAACTACTAGACAATGATGAAATTGTTTTTTATTTGCATTGTTTGTAACAAATTAGAAATTTGCATTGTATATTAAATATTTTGTAACTTGTTGCTTAACATAATAAATATATTAAAATATAATAGTGTGTATCTCATTTTTTTTAGATTTAAAATAATTCTATTCTTGAAACATTTAATTTAAGAGTTATGATAGAGAAAAAAATGTTATAGATCAGGAGTATTCGGAATAAATTAACTTTGGAGGAAATTTAATAAATTGACCTTAAATGATACTTATGTTTTTTTAAACGCCTTTATGCAAATGGCTTATTACAATAAATTAACTTTGAAGAATATTCGTTAAAATGACCTAGAATCCCACTCATGTTTTTGTAACATAGTTGAAAGTACTTAATTTATGAGCAACCTACACTACTTTAACTTTCAGCTTGATAATTAAAATTCAGGAAAATTTTCTATAAAAACTCTCCTATGCTACTGACACATCAACATTTGCATTTGTGCATTAGTTCTCCGCTGATTTTCAACATGGATTGTGGTAAGTTGTTTTTCAGTTATTGCGTTTTCTCTCTATCTTACCAAATTTTAGAAATCTAAGTTGATAGTTATTTTGAAATGCTTAAACTTAGCTACGAAACTAAATTCTTTTATTTATTTTTTAAGCTAGAATAATAGATGATGAGGATTGCGCTCCTAAGAAAAAACCAAAAAAATTTGACTTAAACATCTCTACAGAAATTGAAACTAAAAACTCACAGATACCAAACTATTCTGTTTATTTGGGAAAAAACACTGCTCTTGAAATCAAACACTTTAGAAAACAACATTATTTATGCTTTCTAAAATATAACGAGGCTGGTGATATTAAGAACAGGTTTAATATTAATATTGATCAGATTCCAACAATGATTGTAGGATTGGAAAAAATTCAAGATTTTATAAAAACAAGAGAACTTGAACCTGATACTTGAGTAAGAATGTAAACAATAAGATTATAATTTAGATACATTTAAGTAATCAGAACAGAAAAAATAAATATGGCTAATATTATTTTTCAAGAATTGAACTCTGCATTCCATGGTTTTACTCGAACATTACGTGCAAGAACTAATTTTGATTCTGTAGAATCTGCTTATTCCGAACTCAGACCTGTGATTCATAATATTTTAAATACATCAACTGTTTTACGAATTCGTGTTATCATTTGCTTACACATTGTGTTTACAAAAATTTTAAGCGATGAATTAAACAACACACCAGTGTATCAAACTTATTATTTCTGCAGTAATGCCTTGCGCATTTTATCTGCTGCACAAATATTTTCCGTAATAGATGAGGGCTTTAGGAAAATTATGAATTCTGTTGATAATTTTACTAGAAACGGAAGCGGATGGCTTCTGCATAAAATCGATTTTGTAGATTTACACATTGGCAATTATGCCAAAATTATTGGAGGATGTAAAACGGTCAAACTACCGAATAAATTATCTAATAAAAGAGCGCTTTTATCTATCAATTGTATTAATAATAAATGCTTCATTTATTGCATATTAGCTGCGTTATTCCCTAAGCAAAAGCATGCTGGTCGCTGTAGCATATACAAAAAACATTTGCAAGCTGTTGATACAAAAATGTTAAAGTTTCCTGTCGAGATAGCAAACATCAAACTTTTTGAAAATGTAAATAAATTAAATATCAATGTTTTTGCTTTTGATGAAGGCATGATATATCCTCTTTACACTAGTTCTCAAAACTATAGAGAAATAGATTTGTTTCTCTATGAAAAGCATTATTATCTAATAAAAAATATAAACAAACTTTTGAAACATAAAAAGCATTTTAATTATTATTGCAAACGTTGTTTGAATGGATTTGTACGAAAACAGACTTTAATTGAACATCAAACTCTTTGCCTTCATAACAAGCCACAACGTGTTTCAATCCCTCAAAATCTGATTTTGAAATTTAAAAACATTAATAGATCTCTCAAACATCGTTTTGTGATGTTTGCTGACTTCGAATGCGCATTATCTAAGGTTTCGACTGTTACTCCAAATGATAAAAAATCCTTTACATGTGAGCTGGAAAAACATATTCCTCTCTCCTATGCAATGGTTGTTATCGATCAAGATGATAAAATATAATTCCTTTAAATTTAGAAAAAATATCTATGTTTACATTAGATCATTTAAATTCTTAGATAGTTTTCAATTTTTAGACAGCTCTCTTGATACATTAATTGAAAATCTCGAATCATGAATTCAAAATGTTTGATAGTTTCTTTCAACACAACAAAAACAAGTATTTGCTTCATCGAAAAGGTGTATTTCCATATTCATATTGTGATCTCATTGACAAACTTCAAACTATTGGTTTACCTCCTCAAGCAGCTTTACTAATTAATGCTATCTGCAGGTATTGAGTTAAGAAAAGCAATTAT
>JAPDSC010006819.1:116523-139672 GCA_026290005.1 Latrodectus geometricus | reverse complement strand
AACTTTAATAATTGAAGCGCCGGGTATCGATCCCGGTACCTCTCGCATGCAAAGCGAGCGCTCTGCCATCTGAGCTACGCCCCCTTCCCCTAAATCTATTCTTGAAAGGAGTATTTGAAGAATCATTCAACAGACATATGTTGCCTTTATTTTGTTGTACAGTCTTCGATAATATAATTTTCCTCTTTTTATGAAACTTTACCGAAATGGAACGATATTCATGCATCCTATTAAGCAAATATAAATATATAAAAAAGACACTGCAAGGCAGCATTTGTTTTAGAGGTGAAAAGCAAACCAATTTATGAAAAAAACTCACTGACCTTCATAATGGAAGCGCCGGTAATCGATCCCGGTACCTCTCGCATGCAAAGCGAGCGCTCTACCATCTGAGCTACGCCCCCTTCTCCCTACGTTTTTCTTGAAAAAAGCATTTAAAGAATCATTCAACTGATATATTTCGCCTTTGTTTTGTTTTATATTCTTTTATAATATCAAATTTCATCTATCTATGAAAGTTTACCTAAATGGAACGATATTCATGCATCCGATTAAGCAAGTATAAATATTTAAAAAAGACACTACAATGTAGCATTTGTGTTAGAGGTGAAAAACACACCAATTTATTAAACAAACCCACCAACCTTCATAATGGAAGTGCCGGGTATCTATCCCGGTACCTCTCGCATGCTAAGCGAGCGCTCTACCATCTGAGCTACGCCCCCTTCTCCCAAATCTTTTCTTGAAAGGAGCATTTGAAGAATCATTCAACAGTCATATTTTGCCTTTATTTTTTGTATAGTCTTCTATAATATCATTTTCCTCTTTCTATGAACGTTTACATAAATGGAACTATATTCATGCATCCGATTAAGCAAGTATAAATATTTAACAAAGACACTACAATGTAGAATTTGTGTTAGAGGTGAAAAACACACCAATTTATGAAAAAAACTCACAAACTTTCATAATGGAAGCGCCGGGTATCGATCTGATCTACGCCCCCTTCTCCCTAATCTTTTCTTTAAAGGAGCATTTGAAGAATCATTCAACTGAGATATTTTTGCCTTATTTTGTCATTAATTCTTTTATAATATTAATTTTCCTCTTTCTATGATAGTTTAACTAAATGGAATGATATTCATGCATCCTATTAAGCAATTTTAACTATTTAAAAAAGACACTGCAATGTAGCATTTGTTTTAGAGGAGAAAAACACACCATTTTAAAAAATACTGACAAACTTTCGCAATGGAAGCGCCGGTTATCGATCCCGATACTTCTCGCATGCAAAGCGAGCGCTCTATCATCTGAGCTACGCCACCTTCTCCCTAATCTTTTCTTGAAAGGAGCATTTGAAGAATCATTCAACTGATATATTTCGCCTTTGTTTTGTTCTATATTCTTTTATAATATCAATTTTCCTCTGTCTATGATAGTTTAACTAAATGGAACGATATTCATGAATCCTTTTAAGCAAATATGACTATTTAAAAAAGACACTGCAATGTAGCATTTGTTTTAGAGGTGAAAAACAAACCAATTTTTTAAACAAACTCACTAACCTTCACAATGGAAGCGCCGGGTATCGATCCCGGTACCTCTCGCATGCTAAGCGAGCTTTCTACCATCTGAGCTACGCCCTCTTCTCCCAAATATTTTTTTGAAAGAAGCATTTGAAGAATCATTCAACAGACATATTTTGCCTTTATTTTGTTGTATAGTCTTCTATAATATCATTTTCCTCCTTCTATGATACTTTACCTAAATGGAACGATATTCATGCATTCTATTAAGCGAGCGCTCTACAATCTGAGCTATGGCCCCTTCTCCCTAAACATTTCTTGAAAAAAGCACTTAAAAAAATCATTCAAGTGATATATTTCGCCTTTGTTTTGTTCTATATTTTTTTATAGCTTCATAATGGAACCGCCGGGTGTGAATCCCGGTACCTCACGCATGAAAAGCGAGCGCTCTACCATCTGAGTACGCCCCCTTCTCCCTAAACATTTCTTGAAAAAAGCATTTAAAGAATCATTCAACTGATATATTTCGCCTTTGTTTTGTTCTATATTCTTTTATAATATCAATTTTCCTCTGTCTATGAAAGTTTACATAAACGGACACATCACACATCATTTTATAAGAAAAACTCACAACCCTTCATAAAAGGAGCGCCGCATATTGATCCCGGTACCTCTCTCATGCTAAGCGAGCGTTCTACTATCTGAGCTACGTTCCCTTCTCCCTTACCTTTTCTTGAAAGAAGCATTTGAAGAATAATTCAACTGACATATTTTGGCTTTATTTTGTTATATATTCTATTATACTATCAATTTTCCTCTTTCTATAGAAGTTTACGTAATTGAACCGATATTCATGCATCCGATTAAGCAAATATAAATATTTAAAGAAGACACTGCGATGTAGCATTTGTTTTAGAGGTGAAAAACACACCAATTTATAAAAAGAACTCACAAATCTTCATAATGGAAGCGCCGTGTATCGATTCCGGAACCTATCGCATGCTAAGCGAGCGCTCTACCATCTGAGCTACGCCCCCTTCTCCCTTACCTTTTCTTGAAAGGAGCTTTTGAAGAATCATTCAACTGACATATTTTGGCTTTGTTTTGTTATATATTCTTTTATAATATCAATTTTCCTCTTTCTATTGAAGTTTACGTAGATTCAACGATACTCATGCATCCTATTAAGCAAGTATAGATATTTAAAAAAGACACTGTAATGTAGCTTTTGTTATAGAGGAGAAAAACACTTCATTTTACATAAAAGAAACTCTTAAACCTTCGTGATGGAAGTGCCGGGTAATGATCGCGGTACCTCTCGCATGCTAAGCGAACGTTTTACCATCAGAGCTACTCTCCCTTCTCCCTAATCTTTTCTTGAAAGGAGCATTTAAAGAATCTTTCAATTGACATATTTCGCCTTTGTTATTTTTTATATTCTTTTATAATATCAATTTTCTTCTTTCTATGAAAGTTTACCTAAATGGAACGATATTCATGCATCCTATTAAGCAAATATAATTATTTAGGCGCCGCAGGCGAACGGCCTACTCGCGAAGCGAGTGTAAGGCCTTTAGCGTTCGCTGCGTGAAAACCCAACTCGGGGAGGCACCGAGTCGTCCATCGGGCAAGGAAAACACACAACCGTTTCAGCAGCCGAGTGCCTTACCTGACGTGTCGTTGCTCTGCTCCACCGGTGGTATGGCTAGTCTCTCGAAGACAGTCGGTTCAATACCGGAAGTAACCAGACGAACCGCCCATCAACCCAAAGTGTATGCATCACTTCCCTAATTTATTGACACTAATGAAGTCACATGATAAAGCCCGAGCGCGAAGTGAGGCCCACGCAGTGAGCGTCACCTTTACATGTGCGGGCTGGGAAGTGGTGCCCTCTAGGGGGACTTTGTGGGAAAGTGGGCCGTATTCACGTGCAGCTAGAGGGAAACCTAAAAAACCTCTAGCACCCACCCCGAGCTGTCTAGCAACTCTACTGCTGTTACAGGTAGAGCCGCAGTCCGCCCTATGAAGATTGTCTTTCATGGTTCTATGTTGTGGAGTCCGCTGTGTGACGTTTCCAAGTCGTTGAGTACATAGCTCGTAAACACACGCCTGGATTCACTTTCGCTGACTCTGTGGTTCAGCTGGTGGAGACACGCGCACACAAGAGTTCTTGTAGAGGGTGACTCGAGCACCACTCCAGCGAATTCGTCGCTAATTGGTGGATATGATAGTTAGCCGTCTGAGAAACCACAGTTGTGGCCGGCTTAACTATATCGTGAGTCACAAATTTATGATTTTGTACGAGTTATCCGTCTGAGAAACCACCTTGTGGCCGGAGTAACTGTACCATAGAGTCTCTGGGTTAAACACTTTCCCAAGTAGGGCACAACACAAAGTTCGTGATGAACCTAAACAAGGTTCACGTCTTCATCCAGGCTCCTTGTCCTTGTTTGTGGAGTCCCTTCTGCTGCATTCTTGTATCTGTGTGTTGTTGGTTTGTAGCAGTCGGGCTCCTCTTATGTCATATTCGGGATGTGTCTCTTTTCCACTGCAGGGTGGTTGCTCCTCAAGTAGGTGAGGCATGCCTATTCCTCAAGATGGTGAGGTCTGCCAGTATCTATATTTGTATGTGCTGTCTTGTATATCCTCAATAAGGTGAGGTATGCCTTGTTGTTTGTGTTTGTAAGTGTTAATTGAGCACAGGGTTAATTGTTGTCTGCATCTACCGCCACCGGTTTAAGAATTTCCAGTTTCTTAATTATTTCAATTATTGAATCAAATTTATCAATTATTCCTCTTTCTATGAATGTTTACCTAGATGCAACGGTATTCATGCATCCTATTAAGCAACAATAAATATTTAAAAAAGACACTGCAGTGTAGCATTTTAGTATTAGTTGTTTAGTTGATTTGTTTTTAGTTGATCTAAGCAAAATATTTTATTTCGTGGTAATAAATAACGTCTTGAGCAAAGATTCTTAAATGGAGTACATATCATTAAAAAAAGAGTAATACGTTACTTTCAAATCATCATTTTCTCTATACACGTTTTTCACTGTAAAACATGAAAACAAAACTTGGTAGATTTGATGATTTACAATCAAAATTTAAAAAATTTATAGTTAAAATTTGCATCGTAATTTCTGTGATTTTGAATCATAAGCAATTGACGAGTTGGACATCTGAGTTGTAAATCTTAAGAGGAAAGATTCTTTTCAGAGCAACAAACTATAATTTGTTAATGGAAGATTAAAATTTAAAAAAAGAAATCGATTGTATTATTAAAAATAATGAATATTTTTCATAAATTATCCGGAGGCTCTAATCTTTATTGAATCATAAACAAAATTAAGCTATAATAGCATGGATTCAATACAAAAATATTTTAATATAATAAAACATAAATGCACGTTCCGTAATATACATGCTTCATAATATTTATTTTTTTTTATTTTTCTTTTATTAAAAATATTTAATTTTATTCCTTCACAAGTCTTTTACTTTGTAAGAGTTTTTAAGATTGAGAAAGTAAAATTTTGCTAATATGTGAACTTTTAATTTTTAATTGTTTGAAATTTTTTTGATAAGTACGAATACTAAAGATATGGCTTACAGTTACATTTATAAGTTATAGTAATACTTCAAGCAAAATATTTGAACTGCTGGCATTTTTACATCTTTTTTGAGAATATCATTCAATTTGACTTAAAACTTCAAGTGCCAGTGTGATATTTTTCAATTCCCTTAAATAAACTCTATTGTATTTGCTTTTTACCGATGTAGTTTTAATGCTTAATGATATTCTATTGTGAAAATTGTTTTCAATGCCGACAATTGTTTCTTAATATTCTTTTCAAAAAAGAAAAGAATGTAAAATGTTTTTAACACTATTCTCTCATAAAATTTCAATTGGTAAAAACTGATATATTGAATTTTAAATTCTCTTTCAGACTTTATTACGGATGATATAAAAATTTATTCTTTCGCATTTCTTTTATTTTAAAAGCCGTCTTATTCATATTTTGGTTCTTTTATTTTAAAGAAATATAAATATTCAGAGTTAAATAAGACACATAAAAATAATACACTTTGAGGAATAACACTTTGGTGAGAAAAAAAAAAAGTTTATTTATCAGAAATACAAAAATTTATTTTCTTATAAAAGTTTTAAGTCATTATTTTCAAAAAGAATTTTCAAACAATTTCATTATTTTCGTTTTCTAGATCAAGTTTTACAAATGATGGATACATTTTTTCAAAAAAAAAAAATGTGTATAAAAATATAAAATACTAATAATAAAATGAAACTGGATTATATAAATAGAGTAATAAATATAAAAATAATTCAAAAATTGCATTTCCATATAAATTAATTTTAGAAGTTTAAATGATGATGAATGTGAAAAAAAAATTCTGGTGATGTTGAATTATTGGCGAAAATTTTTAAAATAAATTTATAAAATATAAAAATAGTTACAATTATAAATACGTATCTATAAATTATACAAATTATTTATCTTTAAATAATATTTTTGATACATTCGTTTATTTAGTTCAGGAATCAAATAATGTTTGAATGATTTTTTATAGAAATTACTTACAAATTATAATTTGTTTCCTGTATTTTCTATCGTCTTATAACGATCTATCTGCAATATTGAAAACCGAAATTTTTAGATTTCAATCAAATAATATGAACAACATAACTTTTCAGGAGAAATTAATGTTCATAAATGCTGAAACAAAAAATTATGTTTTTAATTATTTATATTTTCTCAAGTAATTAAAAATTATTAAAATATACTAATAATTATGTTATCTAATCATAATAATTATCTTATAATATAATAATCTTATTCAAGTTAGTATTGTTAAACAGAAAGCATATTATAGCAATGACTTGAATTAAACATTTTAAATTATAATTGATAAAAATGAAATTCTTTATAAAATTTCCCTATTTTGTGTATAGCATATATTAAGCTAATTCTGAAACTTCTTTTAATATTCTAATTTTTAATTTGTGGGAAATTTAACTGTTTTCCAGATATTTTCATATAATTTCCCCATCTAGTGCACTATGTAATAATATAAATTATCAAAAAGTATTATTAAATTAAGAAATTTTTAACAAAAACAGATATAAAATATTTTAATACAAATAATGAACACCATTTTAAAAAATAAAAATCTACAATTAAAAATACTAATCTGTGAGTGAAAATCGATGAGTTTTACACGTTATATTTTAATTTTACAATATGATCCAATATTCAGGTGCTAAACATAATACTGCAAAGATATAAAACATTGAAAAGTAATTTCGAAATAAAATTTTGCATAATTTTGAATTTTATTATAACTCTAATAATGAAGGAATCTAAAATATATAAAAAGAAATTTATAAATCGAATTATCTGTTATTCAAGATATTTTTCTCGACATATTCCTGCAAAATATTATTCCTCAAGTCCAAATCAACAATTAATTTTTCTGAATTATAGTAGTACATACATTTCTGAATATTGTATCAAAAAAAGATCTAAAATACTGCAGTTATCACATAAATTGTTATTTTATTGAGTACAATTAAAAAAATATTGACTACACTGTTTTAACAGACTTGTAATTTTCCATTCAACAGAAGAGTTGTGAAAAGATGGACAACATATTGTGTTCAATAAAAAACAGGTTTTAAAAATAAAGATCAATAATAAAGTATTCAAACTCTTATTACACTTTATATTCAAAGATTAATAAAACTTTGATTGTGCATTCCTATTTAATAAAAAATTTTACTTTATTTTTATTATATGAAGCTGAAGAATATTGTGTTTTATTGTAAAAATACTATAATATAAAGTAAAATATATACTATAACTTTGAATTGCTGACGTAATCTAGATTTCTTTCATTTATTATATTTAAGTTATAATGTTATTTTTCATCTTTTTGAATCACTGGAAAATTGCCAAACTAACTGTTAAAACAGTATAGTCAATAATGTTTGTATTATAATCAATAATCCCTTATATTTTGCACAGTTAATTTAACATTGATATAAATTCAGTGTAAGAAATATAAATGATATAATTCGTTATAATACAAACACACACACGCTATTAATTATACTGTTTTAAAAATGTTTTATGAACAATTTGAGTCCTGTTTGTGTTTTTTTTTTTTTTTTCAATGTAAAATTTTGAAGTATATTATTCTTGAATTTACAACAAACTAAGCTGACCATCGGACATAAGATCCAAAATTTTATAAAATATACTATCTATTGATGTTTTATAATGATGGCTATTAAAAATTTCTTTAATACCCTTCATTATAATGCAAAAGTAACACTAGTTCTACGAACAGAACAGAAATTGTTCGTAGAACAATGTTACAAACATGATGGTTCACAGATGGTTGCTTGTGGCAAAGACCAAGAAACTGCACGGCCAAGGGATTAATGGTTGTTCCGCCCAATCTTGCCTTAATTACGGACGGGGATCCGCGCAAAGCCAATCTTCTCGCCAAAGACAGTCTCTTCAAAGATTGTCTCCTATTCCATTGTACACCGACTCAATTAGAGATTACTTCGTCGTTTCTTTCTCTTTTTCCACTTCTCTAGTTGGATGATTATGGATAGATCTTTCTCTTCCTCTCAAAAAAAATTTTCAAGCTCTGTTGGACATCAATTTTTCCGTCCGCTCTGAGATTAAGACGGCTTTAGATGACTCAATTCGAGAAAAAAAAGTTGATTTGGACTCGAAATCGTCACCTGGGGAGGGAAAAGGGTCGATTGCGTTGGGATCTGTTTTTCGTTCTCTCATTTCTGGTTCATCTATAATTTAACTGCCTGTTTTTGATAGATCAAGTCTTACGAGTCAGTAAAAAAACCAGAAAGTGGTGTACGAAAAAACACCCAATGTTAAATTAATTTTGTTTTAAAAAGAAACCATATAGCTCCAAAAATGTCACCTATTCCTTATCATTTTATAATCGTTTCGAAATATTATTCTGAGGGGAAAAAAAGGATCACACAATCACAATACATAAAAGAAGCTAATTATTTCAAGAGTTTGAAAATTCAAAAAATAGTACTTAATGTAGTGTCGTTAAACCTTAGTTTGTTATTTTATATTGGACCCTGGTTTTATACTAGTATAAACTAACGCATTTGAGCATTAGCACTTAAAAATTGACGCATTTGAGCATTAGCACTTTTTATAATAAATTGCACTTTGATTGTGCCATTTATCAAAGTACTTGATATTCAGATTACTAATGGATAAATCTTTTCATAATTTTCTTTCATTCTTCCGAAGTATTTTTAAAGAATTTCAGAAAACATTTTAGTCTCATAATAAACAACGAAATATTCTTTGCAATTATTTGGTTAGCCAGACATAAAAGATTTCATGCCAATATATATTTTTATTGTGCCTAGCTAAATCGATAGTACAATAATAAATTAAATTATAGGTTAAATTTTCATTATTAATTCCTAAAAATTAAATATAGTTATAATGGTATATCTTTCATTTGGATAGTGGCTCCGTTGATAAATTATTTATTCTTTAGCCAATAACGGGGTTCAATATAAATATTTTTTTGCTGAAAATAACTAAATATTAGTACACAATTTAACATTAATTTATATTTAGAGTAAAATTATAAGCACTGGAAAAACGTAAAATTAAAAGAAATTTCTGAAGATGTCTCTCGATATGCGGTTGTAATGTTTTATTTAATAATATTTATTTATGTTCCTCAAACTGATAAAGAGGTTATCTTATGTCCAAAAAGTAAGGAGTTCGATACCGGTTCCAGCTAAATTGTCTTGTGTCACTGGGAGCCTCCTGAATTTTAAAAGTTCATAGAATCCAATAACTTCTCTATGGTGCCAAAAGGAATTTACCGACTCAGAAGTTGACCTCGTCACATGGCCATGGTTTAAAACTATTAATGATTAGGTGTAGTTAGAGACTTTAGTTGATAGAAATGAATATCTGTGAAAGTGTCATAGTGACCTGTCGATTTATTGGACAGTAGGAAGTATTTAAGAGAAAAATATATGGAAAGAAATTATGAAAATGAGTTTGAATGCGTGAGCGTGGACACGTCCCCAATCCATGGATATCCAACAACTCAGTGAGGGAGAGTGTGGTCACCCTCCCAATCATTATCCACGGCAGATGTTGCTTCACTTTGTTAATCTTGAAGTGGCGTGGAGCTATTGAGCCACTTGAAATCTCACCAAAAGTAAAGAAACAGCCAAATATGCATACATACAAAGCTGAATAGGCGAACCCCCTAGTGTCACTCAAAGTTTATGGATATGGAATACTCGTCTGTAAATAAGAGCCTCGTAACTCTGAATCACGGTCAAGTAACGAGGTCACCCTTAAGCTGGCAGCCTCCTCTATACATCCACGCCCCACCAGTGGAAAGACTTTGGCACAACATTCAAGCAGAGCAACTTTTCGTGATTTTCTTCACTAACCCTTTGACCGCATTTGACGTATCAGAACGTTATGCATTAATTTGGCCAAAGTCGCTCATGACGCTCTGATACGTCTTTGAAAATGAGACAGTATTCAACAAGTTTATTCTTGTTTATTTCAAAATAATTTGTATCCCCCATACTCTTCAAAATTATAAATAAAATTTGCTTTTTATTATAACATGAATTTGTTTGTTCCTAAATTTTTCTTTTTTTGCAATACTAAATATTTAAAGTTATCCCAATATCGTACATGTATCAATATATCATGAAATAAATGAATTCTTGCATAAAATATGCTGTTCTTACAAATTACTCTATCCCCAAAAAATTAAATGTGATCCAAATGCAAAAATCATTCAAATAAATGTGCCCCTAAAGGGTTAAAAAAGATTCACCAAAAGAATTTAATACCCAAGTATAAGTTGGCAGTGAAATTTTATTATAGTGCATTATGAATAATTTTTAATTAATGATATTTAAAAATTAATTTATACCCTTTGCATTATAAAAGTAGAAAAATAATTTCTGATTTTTCAATATCGATGTAGTTTAATTAGGTATTTTTATCAAGATTAAAAAATAAAAATTATTCAGATAAGTATTTTATTTATTAAATTTTCGACAAGATTAGAGTTTATTTAAATATTTAATTATTTCCATTTTTAAAAATTATCGAATTTATTTAGTTAGTAGATTCAAATTGGATAATCATTGATTCAATTATATCTTTTTAATATTTTATTACTAAATGTGTTGAATATAAATTTGTTTTATTTTCCTATCTAGCGCTTTTATATAATTTTTATTCTAGAATTCATATTGTAATCGTATCACCAGAAAAGTTTCAATTTTTTTTTAATTTTACAGCAATTTTCTATTACCTTAAAATAATGTTAATCGATAATAATCATTGTATAGTCATTAAATGAAATCTGTAGTTCTTTTTTTTAAGTTATTTACAATTTTTTTTAAAGTTCATTTTCTCAATTTTTGTTCATTCATGATATTTTATTAAATTACTTTTTATTTATGATACTTTTAAGAAAATTTATAATCAATTCTTAATATATATTTTTATATCTTTATTAAGGTTTGTGATTCAAAAACGCCGTGATTTTTCCCTAGTTTCTTGCATGATTGTTATCGCTCAAAAAGGTCCAATTTATACCCAATTAATGTTGATGACCAAATTCATATATCTGCGTCATCCTCAACTCAATGCCAAATAAATCGCCAAATATCACCATTTGAGGAAAAAATTTCCAAATATCACACCCTAGATCATAATACTCACTTTTATTTAAGATTATAACACTATTAAAACAATTGAAATGTCGCATAAACTAAATGTCATAATTTCAATAAAAATATTGCACTGAAAAAGGTATACAAAACCAAATTTGACTGCATTATAATATAATAACCGAATAAACTATGAAATAATATATAACCCCTTTAAATAGAAGTCATTTCCTTTTTAGAAACATACAATAATTCATTAGTTAAATAAATAACAATAATAAATGAAGTCGATACAATTTTGCTTTTGGTTTTCAAAACAATTGTTCTGGTAAAATGTCGTAACTGCGTTATTTGCAAAATTGTAAAAGTTCAAACACAAAACTTTAATTATTTAAATAATTTGTTCAATACAATTATTTGCAAATCTTCAAAAGCCTCAAATAAAGGAATTATTTGTGTGTGAATTAATTGTGTGAAACATTTAATTCAGCGACGAAGATTTAATTAAATACTGTTATAAGCACAATTAAAATAAAATGAATATTTCAAATTAGGAAAATAAATGAAAATGAAGAAACATCCAATCTTTCATAATTGCTGAATATTCTCTAATTGTTTAATTACTTAATAATCAAATAACGTCAATTTCCATTTATTTATTATTTGTGCACCGCTTAGGGAATACATTGTTTTAATTTTCGAAACAAACTTTTATATTCTATCAGATATATAGTATTTATATGCTTTTTAAATTTTATGATAAATATATACAAATAACAGTATTTATATTACTGTTATTTGTGTGTGTCTACTATAACGAAAAATGTATAATTATAAGTGTTTGAATTGTGTAAAACGTATCTTTATTTTTGTAAAAATGTTTGTTTAATCGTATATCTTTAATTCTGAATACTCTAGATAATGTTTTTTTCTCATTAATTCATAAAACAACTATTCATAAAACTTTAGTTTATCAAACATTTTTATTTATACTGAGGTAAGGTAGTTTGTGTAAATAAATATTTAATTTTCAAAATAAAATTACCATTATATACTTGATAAAAATATAATTTTTTATAAATGATATAAGATAAAAAATGTATGTTTTTTATCACATTAATGTGTTAATACAAATGAGGTAATTTATATTAATGGTATATTGGAACATTTTATTTCTTTATGTAATGTCTCTTTATTCTTTCATATAAAGTATATAAAATAATGATTAACATAAGCAGTGAAAACCGTCTTAAGGCTTTTTAACATCCATCTTGTATCATTGCCTTCCAAGGGAACTTTTAATAGATAGTGAACCCTTTACTCACTTTGAGAGAGGGAACCATGAAATGCCCCAAGCACTCACATGGATAGATGTGCATGCAGAACCACAACACTCTTTTCTCATTGTTTAATTGTGACTAGGATTGAACACAGATATTTCCACACCCAAAACATGTTCCCACCACTAAATTAAGTGGATTTATTGCTGAAAGCATGTTTTATAGGTTTCCTCCTTAAAATTCCTCCTAAATCCCCTTTTAAAAGTCCTTCCTAAAACGGATTACTGAAAGGTAATCCATTTTAAAAGGGAATTTAGTTGAAGATTGAAAGCCTTTGTAAGGCATTTGAATAGAAGCAATATGTTATTTTTTTAAAAAAAATTTTCAGAGACAGTGGATTATATTTAGGGTTTGCAAGGATTATAAACCAGAAAACTGCCAAGCACCCACTCTGAGGAATGCATGTAGAAAACAGAAGTATATCTCCAGTTATTCACTAGATTGTTTTCATTTTGATCTCATACAGGGCATAAAACACTTACCTGTCATTCCAAGGAAAAATACCTTACTTTTAATCCACACTAAGCTTATCTTTTAAGGCTTGACGCAGCGTAGTGAACAACCTAAAAGCCTAAATTGTTTTAAAGGCATTTCGATATTCCTTCCGTAGGTTGGCTTTCGGGAGAAATTTTCATAAATAGTGGTGACGTGTCTCAAAGGAGGAAACCCGGAAAACTTCCAAATACGCACCCCGACAGACCTGCATGCAGAAGTGTAACATCTAACCCCGCTATTCAACACTAGGAGTAAACCAGAGATGTTTTGCTGTAAAGACCTCTGTCCTACTATTAGCCAAGAAAAAACCCATTCTATAGGTTTGTATGAGTAACATAAGTTCAAGTGATTTTAAAGCTCAAAATATATATTTCAGTTAATTACCCTTTTGAGAATTTTACTCGCAGACCTATGTAAGTTAAAAACAATATTACTAGGCAAAGCATACCTATAGATATTTGGAAATAATACTGTGTATATTTATATATTGCAAATATTAAACTGAAGAGCAATATTTAGATTCATTTCATTTATTTTTAAACTAAGTTATACTCAACAATATCCTTTGATATCAGAGCTTTTTCAGACTTTATTCAAGATTCTCGCACATGATTCTGATTTGCTCTACTTCTTTCATTTTTAAGCATAACAGCACAATCATTATTAATATTTTTTTAATAATATAAGAAATTATCTGACGCACATCACTAAATTGCAATGACATAACTAGAAAAATAAACTGAACCATATAATTTTTTAGTACTATTTAGACGGGGTAAGTATAAGTTTTATAGTAGGAACAATAGATAATAATAATATCAACTATTCATAACTTTATTATTTTTATCGTTTAGATTTAATAATAATTTTATTTAGCTTATGATAAAATATTTTATTCTCCAATTAAAATTGTCATCTACGGATAACTGCATGAGTTGGAGATAAATACGTTCAACATTGGAACCTCCCTTCATTCTAAATTTCTACATATTTTTAAATATCTATATTTACATTTTTTTTTCCATTTTTGAAAAAGTATTGTTTTTACTAACTGCAGAAAATGTGTTTTGGCTTTTTCTAATATTCATTTGATCGCATTGGAGCAAGGTTGAAAAGAGTCTGATTTCAACATTTAATAACTACATAACTAACGACACAAATTTATAAATTTCCTTAGTGCTTTTACCAATCAAAGATAAGAATAATTTTTTTTTGAGCTTCTGCTTTTGTTCCCATCGTAATTTGATTATAAACAGTCTTTGTTTATGATCAAAAAAAGCAATTAATTATAATTCAATTATTAAATTTTAATAATTTTACACGAGTTCTAAATTATTTCTGATTAAAACATGTAAAATTTTCCTTGTTAAATATTTAATCAATTTACTGTATATAATTGAAGGCATGACTATGTGAATATCTCCATTATTTCTACTGACCATGTTAAGATCAAAAGACATCAATCACAATCAACCAATCAACAATTAGAAGCAATCGCAACCAACCAATCAGTAATTAGAAGCAACATTGTTTCGATTACATTTCTATACGCTATCTTTACTTACAAACGAGAGTAAAAATAATTGTATAGCTCTATATAGATCACTACATAACAACTGATGATACTTTATTTAGGTTTAATTCTACCATATAAGAAGATAATTCTAATGAATGATAAGCAGTTACAATCAAGATTGCATGTTTCTTTATTATTTCAGTCAAGTTGAAGAATTTATACATCGGGAACATTTATATTGAATTTTTTACGATTTAATCAATACCAGAACTTGTTATTGTGTTGTTACTTATGATACTTGACGAAGCCCTCCCGTCAAAGACTGGACGAATGAAGTCAGAAAAAGAGACTTCCATTTCTTTAACAGTGCACCTCCTTATGAGAGTGGAAGTACAATTTGGCTCATAGATGGCAGCAGCATCTGGGTCTTCCAATTTAAAGATAGAAAGCCAGAGAAGACTCAAGGCCCGACTCCTAACACTCCCAGAAGTATTAATTTGGAATGGGAGCATGGAGGACATTGTGACCACGACATATGTTATGCTCCAGTCACCATTATCGAACACCGCGGATCTTCGAATAAGCCGAGATTCGAACTCAACATCTTCCATTAGCAAGATGAACGCCCTAATCAACCAGTCCACCATACCAGAACTTACCACAGTTAGTTGTTTTCGTGTGAAAAGATCTGAGTTTTCAGAAAAACAGATTCATCTTCATTCTGTCTTGAGTACAAAATAAAACTTACAATCAATTTTACAATATCTCACCGTATTTAAAAAGCAAATTTGCATTTCTATTCTGTTTTACATTCACGTATAACTATTTTAATATCAAATAATAGTTATAAATGAGTATGCCGATAAATAAATTAATAATTAGTCAGAAGTAGAAATTGCTTAGTCAAATTAAGTTTCCAACAATTTTTCTTTAACATTTCCAAATATCATTTAACAGAATCAACTGCTTTTTGAGTATTTCTACAATGATCAAATGACTAGGTCGACTTCCACATGGAAAGTGCGTCTGAAAGAATAGACACATATTTTCTATCAAATGATTATAAATTATCATCTTAAAACATTAATAGTTAAATTTTATCGTTATCGTTATAAATTAGAAACATTACTTTTGCAAAAAACTGTTTAAAAATTTATAGAAACATATTTTGTCAACGGAAAAAGAATAGATCATTTTAAGTTAACAAATTTCAAACGAAAAATTTAATTTTAGGTTACTTTAATTTTACCAAATTAAAATAGTTAATTTTAGGTTACTGTATATAAACTACTCAAAATGCTTGATTTTAATTTCATCCCTGTAATTCAGGAATGGAATTTTTACTTAAAATATTTTCAAATTTAAAGAAATACATTTTGGCAACAATATGAAGAACCTTAATGCTATTTATATCCAGAAAAAATATTCTTACGCAGAAACTCAGACATGGGATTACAACAAAAATGTTCATTATAATTTTAAATCATATATTTTAACAAAATTTATTTGAAAAATCAGCATTTTTTTTTAACTTTATATATACATATGCATGTGTACGTGTGTTAGTATATGTGTGATAATTTTCTTTCATATACAATATTTTTGTACATTGTTGTTTTCATATACAATTATTTATATCCATATAGTAAAGATACTATGTTTCTATGTTATGCAATACTTTATACATTATTAAATTATGGAAATTTGATGGGGGGTGCGTTTCCATTCCAACTCTGATTAGATTGAGTACTTCTGTTGGAAACTACACAAAAACTGTAATCAAATACCCTTATCTTTTTTCGTGATTCAAACCATCCACTGAGCGATAACATCTCCCAAAATTAATATTTCCTTCAGCGTGTAGGAAAATTTTCCGTGACGAATTTTGCTCGAATTTATCAACCCTACCAAACAACTGCTTCATTAATAAACAGAGAATTCTCAACTTTTCTTTACTGACAACAAATAAAACTCAGCGTAGAAAGGGGAAAAAAAGTCAAATATAATTACCATATATATTGAAAACTTTCCTTGTTAAACGTGCAGTACCTTAACCCCTCGCCCAGTACTTTGCCAAATGGAGTAAGCATGTACTTTATTGTTATGTACTACATTTAGAGTGAGTGTTCATAACAAAAGAGATTTCATTTTTTATTTTTGCTTTAACCTGTGCAGCATTGTCTTACACTGAAAGGGACTCTTTTTTTTGCCTAGTATGTAAATAATTGCACTTCGCCATTTTGTGCACCACACGATTACGACAAAGAACACAAGTCAGCTAGGTAAACAGCTATGGACTTAATCAGGGCTATTATGCATAGCATAGCGTGATTCGGTGTGTTGCCATTATAATGAAATTAAATGTCAATACGGTAGTCACAAAAAAAGCTGATATTTTTCCTCCTAAACAAAACATGGAATGTTAAATTATTTGTGTAAATCGTTGTGTTTGAATTTTTGCTTTGACCATTTTAATGTTCGAAATGTTTAGAGTTCTTCTAATCATTTATTGATGTGGTTATTTGTTTACCAGCCTTTAGCATAATTATATATTATGGGAAAAGCTCATTTTCCAAAAAAAATCATTACATCGTTTGAAGGCATGTTGACTAAAAATCGGAAAAAAACGTTTTTCATTTCAGTTTTCACCGTTTGTTTTCATTGTTATTTCGATGATTGTTAATGATATTCATAATGCTTCTACGTAATCATTTATTATTGGTTTAAAGTTATAATTTTCCATTTAAATTACCATTTAAATAGCCATTTAAGATTTTGGTGATAAGCATTTAGTAATGCGCATAATTTGCAGTTACTTTTTTCGTTGAAGGTCATCAATATTATGTCCCTAAAATTGTTATTAACAGGACTCTGTAACCAAAACTTGGGTTTAAAAAAGTAAATGTATTTACCCAAATATATTCAGATTTAAAGAAATCAAAAATGGATATTATGAACTAAATTATGATTATTCATTTAAAAATTAATCATACATTGCTTATAACAATGATTCTCTTTTTAATTTTACATGAAAACTCTTTTTTTAGATAGTATATTTGAAATTCTGAGTCAAATTGATAAAATTTTGTCTCTACAGTATGAATAAAAACACATTAATTTTCTTTTAGGAAGATTGCTTAAAATAATATATTTCCGTATTCGTATGATTTGATAGTTGAGTTTCACTAAGTTATTAATAAATCTGAAATCTATAAACATTCCTTCGCCCCCCCCTCCATTGTTTGAGTTATTTTGTTCCCAACTCCCTAACTCCTTACATAATTCTTTTTATATATAATTAGTTATAAAACATATATTTAGTTACAAGTGTAATGTTCTATTTTTCAAACATTGTGAGTTTTTCATAAAAACAAAACATCTTAGAAGACATTTTTTTTAGCAAAAATGAAATATAAGAGGTTTGAAGGAAAACTATTATGTTTTTAAAGTTTTTTTGAATTTGCCAATTTTGTCTGTTGTATAGAAAATTGTGCATTTTAGATAATAACAAAGAAACTTGCAACAAATCTTCTGAAAAAGTTAATTAGCAAAAAAATTAATGTAAAGTTAATATATTAGATTAAGGACAATTACAACGTGCTGAGAATATTTTGTAAAATTGAGTGTTTTGCCACAACATCCCTTTGTTGAATCATTAGGCTTAAGAAATCATTGATCATTTAAAGCGGTTTAATCGCAGACTTAAAAAATCATTGATCATCAATGATTTTTTAATCATTGATCATTCAATCATTGAAATGTGGTTTAATCGCAATCAGCTTAAGCAACATTAAAAGTCATCCGAGTTGGTTCTTTCAAATCATGGAAATTGATTTTGGAAACTATAAATGCTTACCAAACATTGTGGCATTGTAACACGACTACAAGAAAAAATAAAGATCGGTATTTAAGATTAATTAATGGTGAGAAGAATCCACTTCATAAAATTCACGATATTGAAGAATGTCATTCAAATGTTTATTGGTACTGTGTCACAACAACGATGCTTTGTGTATTTGTAATCTATACACAAAGATCGGATCTTGATTCAAACTGGTTGAAACTGATGTTAGAATGTCGGTTTGTTTGATTTCAGACCAATAATTTCGTTGACAGGGGTTATTTTGCTAGTTGCTGAAGATGGACTCGGGAAATATCAAATTGAAACCAAAAGAATGGAATAACGTTATATTTATGAACGGGCTCGGATTCAGCATACAGCTTGGCAACAGTTGAAATTTCGTCACTCAATCTGTTACTTGGAGCAAGTTATTCGGAATGATTTGGAAATTGAGTTTGAATTGATAAATGCAGAGAAATTGGCAGCAAGCGTATTTTTGTCAATGACCATACTGACCGCGATACAGAATGCTCTAAAGACTCAACGATATAGAAATGAAATCATTAGATTTATTGTAATTATTTAAACCCGCCCCTAGTTTACCAAAAAAACTACTGATAAATTAATAATTCTTGTTCATTTTTTTCTTTTGCTGACATTTTACAACGTTTATCTCACACCAAGAGAGAAATCCTTGTTTTTTTTTTTATGAATTACTTCCCAAAGTTTTGAAGAAACCGAAAAAGATGAATACGTTAATCTGCGCTTTAGGTCCCCCTACTCTGCCAACTTGGCGATAAATGCACCAAGCGTGGTAAACCGGACGTTTTTATCCCTAATGAGTTCTTTATGGCAATCTCCAGAGGAAATAATTTGAAGCGCTTTTTCGCGCATGCTCATTAATTGGTTTTTTTCTTTTAGCATTTTCATTGGTCGTTAATTAGTTTCAGTTTGAAAAATCGGTCATTTTCATTGGTTTCAATTTTAAATAACGGTATAATTTTAATATCGAAGAAATAATATCGTTTAAAATTTTAATAATTGCAACAGTTAAAATCGTTAAAAATCGTATTCCATTATCGCCATGGCAACAGCGTTTTCGAAAACACGCCAAGTACGTGACCCACAGCACACTTTCGCCAAGTTGGCTGAGTTGGGGACCTAAAGCGCATTTTCGCCGATGAAAGAAAGCGGGGATGACAATTAGATGCGCTACGACTGCTGTCAGAGAATCAATCAACATTTCTTAAAACATATGAATTTTTATTTGCATATGAACAAATATTAAAATTACTTTCAAAGATTAATGAAAACGAAAGAGTTCTTATATAACTATATAATTGTGTATTGACTTATCCCTCTACGATCACTTCTTAGAGTAAAAGGGCTGACTGGACTACGAACTACAGTTTAACCCCTTAACCGTCTGGGGTTCGGTGAAGAAAGTGCTTCGTTTTTGCTTCGTGGTGGCAACATAGTTTTGGCTTTCACTGCAAAGCAAGTTTTTCCCCCTTTAGAGCTTGTCAAGAATACAAAAGTCTCTAATTCTTGATGGGACGTATTTCCGCTTTACCCTAGACCTCCTCACAATAATCGCATTTGAATGACTTACTGCCAGGAAGTCCATCAATCGCTGTCAGATGAAGTAACCACAAGTGCTAGTAGTTTACTTTCGTATGTTCTGCTCAAAAATGTCGACATGTCTCTGTTATAATAATTTATTACATTAAATATTAATTTTATTAAATTATTTTGAAAATTTTATTCTATAGGAAATTTAATTTATTTTGAATAAAGTAAAAAAAAAAACAAACTATTTTTGTAGTGTCCCGATAGTTATACTTGTCATGGTTTTAAATAGCTGTAAGAAGTAGTTAATTTATTGTCTACTTATTATTAGCTTTTACTCATTGCAGATACTTTTCAAAATCAACACTATATTTCTAAAATCCTGAAATAATTTTTAAAATCATTAAAAGAAATGATTCTGTTGTGCTTTAATACATAAAAACTGAAGTATATAGAAAAAAATGTATATTTTTAATAATTTAAAAAATATAAAAAGCTAACTTAATTGCATAATAATATACTTCAGAGTATGCAGTATGTTGTTGACTTCAGTTGAATTTGTGGTAAAAAATTTTGTGACTGTAAATTTTTCATATTTAATTCCTAGTACCATATAATTTCTGTTTCTAATTATATAAAATATATCTTTCCGTACGAGAATCCATGTTGTATATATTTTTTTGTATTATATCTTTTAATATTTCTTGAATTGTTTTGCACAAATATTAAAAACAGTTTGTCTGTCATGAAAATTTGTTTTTCAAAGGAGAATAAAAGCAAAAATATATATGGGGAAACATTAATATTTTTATTTACAATAGTATTCTAATAAGTAAATATTTAATATAGAATGTATCAATATCACATTTTTTCACATATTCATATTACTTCTAAATAAAATATTTTCTCTTCACTGAAAATAAATGCTTTAAAATGAAAATGATTACAAGTGGTAAATTTAGAGAAAGATTAAAAGAAAGTGCCTAAAAATATAACGCGCATGATTTATTTTAAAGATTTTATATACTATCAAAAATTCTGCAGATAAACAATAAATCGGTAAAAAAGCATTTTACCTAAATTTAGGTTCTAAAATATGGTGTCTATTTAGTTTTATAATTTGACTGATAGTTTACAAATTATCTTCATTTCACAGAAGAAAAAATAGTGATAATAGAAGAAAAAATAATGAATCACCTAAAAAATGGTGAAAACTCTGTACATTTTGGAAAATTAATATTGCTTTAAAACCGTACTTTTTAAAATCTGAATATTTGATTTCAAATAAAAAATATTAACGAGATGATACGATATAAAAATAAAATTAATTTCATAATGTTAAGATTTATATTTTTACTGTTTTATAACTCTCGTTTTATTTCCAGATTTTTAATTGATTGTTATAATTATAATAAAATAAACTTTAAAAGTATAATTAAAACATGAATTTGCAAATATTTTCATTTATAATATTTGTAAATGTGTTCAGTTAATGTATAATTCATGCCAAAACTTTTTATCTATTTTTTTCATAAATGTATATGTATATTGTGAAATAATTTCATAAATATTATTTTTCTTTGAAAATGATTTCATTATGAAGAAAAAATTAAATATATTAATCACTTTAAAATCAAATATGAGAGGATAATTAAATTTTTAATGCTATGTTTTAATGTTCAACAAAAAGTGATGCAATCTCTATTGTTTTATTTACATAAAAACCTATTTTTAAAACGAAGATTAAGATAAAAATTTTCCATTTTTTTCAATCATTTATGAAAATATATAAGCATTTAATGATAATTCTACTAACAAATTATTCAATTTTTGAATTAAAATTAGGTATAATGGGAAATTAATTAAAACCTGAGAGATCACGAGAATTAAGTGCTCACAGAACAAAATATATAATCTAATTTTAATAAAATCTAAATATAAAAGAACTATGTAAAAAGCCATTGCAGAATTGTTTGAAATGCTAAATTCGCTTATAAAGTTAAAAAATAAATATTTAATGGATTACTTATTTAACAAGTCTAATTTTAATAATAATTTTCTAACTATAAAATTTAAATGAGAATAAATATAGAAAAATAAAACGTAATAATAAAGCTGTTGTTTATTTGAAGCAGAGGATTCTGAAAATTCTCGCAGCTCTTTCATTTACGCTCGCATTAGTTAAATCAACCGTAACCATTCAGTAAGGGAGTTTGCAAATTGCGATTTCACGGCAATCCGTCAATTCTGGGGGTTGAACTTGAGGCATTGCAGTGAAGCCTGTTGCCCCTACCAAGGGGCTCGGGATAGCCGGTAAACGCACAGAAATTTTTGCCCGACTTAAGTCGGGATAGCCGGTTAAGGGGTTAAAGTGGATTATCAATGATTTAACTTATTCTCACTTGATTTGAGAATGGAAATCAATAATTTTTTAACTAATAAATTCATTTGGCTACACAGGATAAATGCTAAACTATAAAGAAAAAACTGAGTCTCATATTTTCAATGCTTGACATTAAAGTCTGAATCCAGTCTTCAGCTTAAGAGCTCCTTGGTTTAATTTTACTTCAAAATTCCTGATTTAATTTGTAAATCCTGTTTGAAGGAAACATTTCACGATTTACCATTACTATTTTTTTCAACTAGATCAAAATCAATGTTTAACTAATCTAAGTTAATCTTTTTCATAAAGGTTTTCTATATTTTTAATTTTTCTCAAGCGTCCTGAATAGTTAGGTTAATATTTCAGACAAAACTTCAATACTTCTTCGATGATAGTAGAAGAAATGTATTTTATTCGTCGAAGTATACATTATTACTCAGTTTTTTCTTTATAGACTAATTACAGTTAACAATCTTTTCTCTTACATCAATGCCAAATTATTGTTAAAGCTGATATGAAATTTCTGTTTCTTAAAATAAAATCAATTGGCCATTTCTGGTCTCTTCAACCTCACGAAAACATCACTCTCTCTTGTGACACTTAATCAATAGGAAAATTTTTCTTCCAATCCGGTGAAACAGACTTCTCTCAATTTCTTCATTTTCAGAACCGTCTAAAGTATCATGCCACAGAACCATCCAGTGTATCACTTTACAGAACCATCTAGTGTACTA
>JAPDSC010006819.1:88652-105773 GCA_026290005.1 Latrodectus geometricus | reverse complement strand
TATGCTCGTTGGAAAGGTGACATTTGACACTAAAATATCCTCTTGCGGTTTTTTGTTTGATTCATTCAGTTACGAGTACAAGGTTTCAAAAATGGAAGACAACAAACAGAAAATTCGATACATTTTCGTTTTTCTCTTGTAACAGTGAAAAAGATAGCTGGGTGGCTACAATTGTGAAAGGTGTTTATCGTCCTATATAAGACTGTAACAACCAGTTACGTACAATTTTTGTTTCGTCGATTCCGTTCGGGTATTTTTGATGTTAGAGATGCACCTCGCATGTGGATACAGCATCGTCGAAAATGTCTATAAAATATCAAAAATGATCGAAATTAACCGCATGTCAGCAGTCGTAACGCGCAAGACCTAAAAATCTACATGAAAGCTGTTTTAAACCTTTTTACAAAGTGAATCCAAAAGAAGTTACATAAAGTTCACTTAAAAATAATGGATTTATTTTTCCCCAACCTAATATAAGGGGAATAATACGATCAGAGAATGTATAAGGTTATTAAATAAGTGTAAAATATTGTAAAATATAAAACTAATTATTAGAGAAAGAACTATGAATCTTAATTTTCTATGAATATGTATAAATATAATGGAAATTTCAGGAATATGGTCTACTGTGTTTATGTGGAACCCACGATAAGTAGATTATCGAAAAAAAAAAACAAGTATTTCTTTAAAATATGCGGAGAGATTTACTTTAATTTATAAACTTAGCTGAGGAATAAAAATAATACTTTAAGACTCTAAGAAACTGAAGACAACTGGCTAGTTTTTTAATAAGAAAATCAACACAAGTGAACATCATATTCCGATTTCAGAAACCCGATATGATTTTAATAATAATTAAAAGATGGTAATTTATTAATATTGTGCAATTGGGCTCATGCTCACTATTAATAGTCCACTCGATAGATTGCACTCTATCGAGTGGAAGGTCGTGGATTCGATCTCCGCCGTTGTTAAGAAATGAGAGATTGATATTATGTGCTGCTTTCCGCATTTACATCTATAATGAGAGGCTGCGGTGGCCTGGCTGGTTTGAGTATCCTTCTTGTTACCCGTAGGTAGAGAGTTCGAATCCCGGTTTAAGCGAACATCTGTAGTGTTCAATACAGGCAGCTGGGACACGTTTAATATGTCGTAGTTGCAATGTCTTCCGAGTGAAGTGATACCTATGGGGGTTGGTATTTCAAGTATTCGGAAGTCTTCTGCTAGGTCCCTACTTAAATTACTAAGGCTCCAACTTGGCTTCTTCCACGTAACTGGTAAAGCCCAAATGAGAGAAGCATGCTGGTGCAACATCTACTATGACATGTACTTGAGATTTTGTCAACTTTCCTCTCTTGTGGCATGAGAGCATGACCCACCTTTAGCGTCAACACCCACCATATTCAAAAAGATGAACAAAAAAACTGGTGTTATATTCCTAATAGGTAATTATTACAGTATGAGAACTTTTTTTACCTGCTCTGGAGCTCATTGTTATAAATGCCCCGTGTAATTGATTTACTGTGTCAATTGCTTTTATAATCATTATTTTAATCAAAAACTTCTCATGAATCTTAAAAAGCATTCAAAAAGCTTAAATGGTAACAAGGAAAATAACGTTAGTTACATATTTAAGATTTCTTGAGTGACGTAAAGTTTAAAAACTCTCAAAAGAAATACCACGATATATATATATGGATATTTAAGAAACGAAAAAATTTAAAATTCTTGTAACTTAATTTCTATTTTACATATAGTTAAAAGGAAAACAGATTTTGGAAACTAGAAATTTAATATTACATACATGAAATATTAAGTGAATTACAGATACATTCAACTTGTGCCAATAATATTTATATATATTTAAATTACATTAAACTTTTATTTTTTATTGGCCCAGGCTTAATATATATTTAATTCACTTATAATTATTACGTATTTGATGTATCCGCCTATATTGAATTTTATCTAAGTAAGTCAACTTTTTTATTTGTGAATTTTGTACTCAGAACTTTATAGTTTCTAAAACAGTTTTCCTTTTTACTGTATGTTAAATAGAAATTAAATTACAAAAATTTTAAATTCCATTGCTTACTTTTTTTATAACAAAACCATAAGTGATAAAGAAGTAAATATTTTGCTTTTTTATTACTTTTTTATAATTTATGTTTTTTAATAATGCGTTGATTGATAGTCATGAAGTATGAGGACATTATTTATCTTATGGTCGCTATCAGCTATCACTTTAAAGACTCTCTTAAACTTCATTTTCCACAAATTCTTGAAACCATTAACACGATATCTTAAGTAATAATGAAGATATTGCCACCCAATCTATCTAGTGGTTAGCTTAACTGACTACGGGTGCGGAGGACCTGGGTTCGAATCCCGGCTCGGGCATGGATGTACTTCCTCTTTTTCTCTCTGTGTTTCTTGTCCTTTCCTCAGATGATGGATGAATATGGCCCACCCTATAAACGGGTTTGTGGTGGTGTGGCGTGGGCAATGCTACTCGTACCTCCGTAACTTAGTTCACAGGTGCCCACCGGGTAACGATAAAATGAGTAGCAGTTTTAGGCCTTGTTGCGGCAAATGGGCTAATGTTCTTACTTGCTCAAGGGTGCCCGCCATTTGAAATAAAAAAATGAAGATATTTGTACGAAACTCTTGGCTTAAATGTTTTAAGTGCTTTTATCAGTGTTCTTTCACTGATAAAACAAAAGTTTGAATATATACGAAACCCACTTTTCATTTACAGCTATTTTTAAAAGGAATGTTCGTAAAATATCCACATATCGCTATGTATTCTAAATCACATTTTTTTATCGTTCAAGTATTTTCTTATTTTATTTCAAAGAAATTGCCACATAAACCTTATGCCCAAATTAAATTACGATTTCTACTTAAGGATTTGCCAAATTACCGATATTCATGAAGTGCTTTTAAATTAGAAATGTCTTGAAATGTTTTCAAATTAGAAAATATTCGACTTCCGGCGCATGCGCAAAACAGACACTGCCAATTCTCTGAATTATATCAAATAATAACTGCCTAATTTGTTTTCAGGTAGAAATGAACGCAACGCGTTATCAATTATAATTATTGATTTCCTTAACTTGTGTTTTGTTGAATCCTTAATTGATGACGTAGATATTTACTATACGTTAAATCAATACGAAAATTATTGCCTCTTAATTAACCAATTAATTAAGAATTAACTTGTTGGTACTTGTATATTCATTGGGGAAATAATTATGCAATATACATGTATGCAACAGTTGCATAACTTGAGCCAAATCTACAGTCCACGCACACAATGTAGTTTTAAAATATATTTACTAATTCCGAATAATTATAATAATTTATGTAAATTGTATTGGCCTCATTAGTTTTTTCAAATTTTATTCATAAACATCTTTGTTTGCATGTACGTATTTCAATGATTATTACTTTTGTTAAACTACTTTGTTTCATTGAGTAATCACAATATTACCCTCTATTTTGCAAACCTATAGTTAATAGCAGAATGATTAATAAATAGCGTCGGTGATTTTGTTTATTTTGTTCATCTTTCTATGCTCACGTTTTTCACCCGATGCCTATTTGATCAATGCATACAATTTTAAAGTAATTATGAAACCACTATGAAAATATCTATGTCCGATATTAGAATCGAATCCATAAACCATTGAATTGAAAACTAGATGATGACTAGTCATGTAAATGACTACTATAGAGGTAAACTTATCTGTGTGTAAAATATGGTTATGGTGAACCCTTATATTAGATTAGCTAAAAACCACAGATGGTGCGGATATTTAGCGCCCTCTATTCGCACCATCTGATGCCTCTACACAAGTGTGAAAAGTAAAGTAAGCATTGTGGTATCGAACTTATTTCTTCCCTGTGGTTCGCATTCAGAGAACAATGATTAGCACACTTTCAATCGGTAAAAAAATAATAAATAAAGATGGAGCTTACCATGGGCGAGACGTCGGATAGCTCAAGCATAAAGTCCCGAATTTGAACACAATGACTACTGAACAATGAGGCATGAATACTGCGATTGTGCCTTCTGCATGCAAGTCTATAGAGGAGAGTGCTTTTGAGTTTTCCGGGTTTCCTCCCTTGTAACACATGAATATGGCCTACAGTCTATGAAAAGTCCTACTAAAAGGCAGTTTACACGATGGATGCTAAAATCACTTTCAGCATTCTTCTACCACATATGACCGACTATAAATGAAAAATCTTCCCGGAAAGCTGTGGATATCAGAATGCGATACAACAGTCTTCATCCTGTTCTAGTATGCCAAAAAATGAAATGAAGGTTATTTCGAAACATGAAACCATATTTTTATGTGTAATCCAATATAAATATGTAAGCTATACAATATAACCTTTAGATGTGAAGTAAATAAATTTACATATATATCGAAACAAATATCTATGTAGTTTTCTTTATAAATTTTTAGACTCTGATGAATAACACTGCTAGAAATAAAAATTATATCAACATTTATTCGACAATGAAGGGGACTTGATTTTTAATTCATAATTCATTGTTATTGGATTCAATAAAATAACAACTAATAGAGATAAAAATACCATTAAATACTCAATTTTGGCAATTCATTTATGCGGTAAAACTCAGTGAATCTTTTAGAAAAGCTTTCAATGTATATAATATTATATGAAATAGAATAAATATGCATAATAATGAAGCTTATTCATTAAATATGCTAAATATTCATGAAGTATACAAGCTTTCTCATTAAATATTCCAAAACAAATCAAAAATGCAAATTTTCCACGCTCTACATTGAGTATAATTTGTGACTTGCTTGATATAATTGTAAATAAATTATTTTGGATGACATTATTGTTGAATATAATTTGTGATAATAGCGTAATATCAGTAAAATTTTCAAAAAATATTGTCAAATGTTTTTTATGAAGAACAGCAAGTTTCAAGATATAATGGGCCTGAGATTTAATATTTATCATGAATGATTTCAGCAATTTCATCTCCAAGCTATTAGAAACAAAAAATAATATTACATGAAATATATTTCAATAAATTGATGATATAGAAAAAGCATAAACCTTATAATTTCTTTCATCATTTTTCCAAAATTTGATAGGTCACATAGAACAGGTTGTTGCGTCACGAACAACACGTGGCTTATAAAAAGCTACTTTTAAATATCCATTTACATTATTTGCATTTAACCTACCATTTGGCACGATTACTGTCTTTTTATATCGCCAAAAACATTTAATTAACAGCCATCGCCAATCCATTAGAGAAAAGCAAGATTATTGTTTGACGGGAATTGATCAGCTAACATTTAACTATGAAATGTCCATTTCTCCATTCCTATTATGATTTTCAAGATTTATTTATAATAATCTCTCATTTTTATACTTTTACTAAATTCTAGTTAAATTTTTATAATAGAAATTTCGTATTCTAATTATCATATTTTTCATAGTTTCACCGCCAAAAATATGATCTTGTATCTATCGAACTACCAAGATTCAGTTATGTTCCATTATGATTCATTTATCGAAAAGCAGATATTCTGAGCACTCATATCTACAGACAGGGAGAACTGGAAAAAAAGGGGGGGGGGGTAGAAGAGATAACAAAAAAAGTGAAGGAACACCTGAAACACGACCCGTTGATGAAGATACATGTTTCCTGGCCTGCTGCACCCTCCAAAAGGTCGGGATCAGGCAGAGATTCGAGGGGTTAAGATCTGGGGTTCAATGGCGTCAAGGTCCATCCCATCTTTTTTTGCCAGATGTAAGGGGTGCGGGAGAGATTACTTTGAGAGGAGTAACCACCTTCCAATCTCACCCCCTATCAGGAAGGGGATGAGAAATAGACATGGGGCCCTAATACAGGGGTGGAGTGGTGTCTGGATTAGAGTCCTCAGCCCCTTCAGCAGAAGAGAAAACAGGTTGCTTTCGGGGCGGCTCGGTTTGACGTCAGAGTGTTCTCGGGATGGTTTCCAGTGTCTTTGACAGGCCCTAATGGATCATAGTGGCAACTGGGATGCTGATGTGTCATGGGACACTTCTGGGAGGAGGGATTTTTTTTTATTCACTTGCTGAGAACAGTCTTAATCTTTTGCTTGCACCAAACACACAATTGATTTCGTATGTTTCCACGAATTACTGGAATTAAATATGGATTATCTTGAGTAAAGATGAAACTAACGTTGAATTTTCTTAAATCGAAACTTTAATAAATATTTTAAAGTAAAATTTTAAAAACCTCCGAATTACCCAAAATCCCTTATGAAAAACAGAAAAAAAATAAAGTGATAAAAAATTTCGAAAGTTCTTTTCAAAATTTGAATGCTATCACTGTGAAACAGTTGGATAATATATATGTATAAATAAAGTTTAAGCATTATTTAAAAAACTATGACGAAATATGAAGTTAAAATAAATCAAAATATAAATAGGTGCTTTTAGGACTCTTGTAGGAACTTCACTGCTTGGCTGGCCTTGTGCAGTTTCGAAAACTATATTTCAATCTTATTCAAGTTCTCGCATAATTTAAAATAAAATTAACAGGAAAATTATTATTTTTAAAATTTTAAGTCTTTAATTTGATTTCTAATGAATTTATAATTATTGCAAATATTGTAAATGTGTTTCAATTTACTGAATGTAACATTTCTGTAACACTTTAAATATTATATTTATTTGTGTTCTAATAAATTAATTTGTTAACTTTAAAGTGATTATAATATTTTTATAAAAAATATCAGTATAGGGAAAAGAATTGTCTCTGTTAATAAATGAATCTAAAAACTCAATATTATTGTTAAATCAGTTGGTTCTATGTGAAAGTTTATTAGGATAAATTAGAAGAAAAAATTATTAAGCTGTAAATTATCAAAACTAATAAAATCGTCAGCATAACGAAAAGCAAAAGGGTACTGCTTAGTGAAACTTTTTCAAAGTAATGAAAAAATTAATTGGCTATCCATCGAGTAAGGTTGAAAAATAAAAATTTGAGCTCTGTGGAATATCACAACGCTGAAGGAAAGTATTTCCACCATTATAGAGGTGGTGTCGTTACAGATAACACTTGGCGAAGACAAGTCCGTCCGTCTATAGCTGGGTGAATGAAGTCAGAAAGTGCGTTTTTGAACAGAACACCCCCTACGAGGATGGAAGTGCAACTTTGGCTCATAGATGGCAGCACCATCTGGGTCTTCCAATTCAGAGATAGAAAGCCAGGGAAGACCTAAGTTTAGCTCCTAACACCCCCAGAGGTATTAATTTAGCATGGGAACATGGAGGACACTGCGACCCCGACATATTTTACGTGCCCTAATCCACCATTAGTGAACATGACGGATCTTCAAATAAACCGAGATTCGAACTCACTACCTTCCGGTAAAAACAAGAACGATGTCCTAATCAACCAACCTGCCAACATGAAAGTAAAAAAGGAAATTAATGGAAAAATATCTATAATATACCACAACTAAAAAGTCATGTCTATTTTTTTTATTACCAGAAATTATAAGGTAGACTACCAATTTAATACCAGCCATCTTATTTCACGATTTCACTGTCGAGGAGAATAAAATAACCTCAGCTGTGATGCCAAACTGTAAATCATAATATTAACAATACAGAATATCTTTTTCAAATTAAATTAACCAATCAGCATATCATATTTAGTAAATAATAAAAATCGTAACCCACGACCTATTTATCTTCGAATTTTAGAATACTTAAAAAACTAAATGAGGTGATTTTTAATATTAAAACGCCAATAATTCCCTTTTAACATTACAAAGTAATGGGTCAAATAACTAACAGAGAGTTATATTTCAATCTTTTCTAATCAATGCCACTGAAAATTGCCGATAAGTTTTAATAATGCTAATTTTTAAAGTGTATTAATTTATTAATTGATAATAAATTACTTTAAAGGACATCTTGTAAAGTAATTATATAAAAAAAGGAATTATGTTTAATATTTTCAAGCATTTATTCTAGAAATTATAAAATTGAATTTAAATAAGTGTAGAATTGCACCAAAAATAATTAGTAATTAATACAGTGAGGAAAGCAAAAGGTTTTAAATTATATTTATATTATTTACAATTGATGTAAAATATTATACATACAGTAATGTATAAAAAATAGTAAGTAAAAGATTATAAAGTATTAAAAACAAACTATGTGTTACAGAATAAAAAAATAAAAGAAAATCACAGCTTTTTAAATATATTTAGCGTTATCGAAAATATATTTATCGGTAACACAGATTATTAACTTTAAATGCAATATCATATCATTAAATATTTATGTAATTTTCAAGTTAAAAGTAAAATTTTGAAGAAAATATATTCCCCTTAAAATAAGAAGACATTCAATAGCGGATATGGTTTCAAATTACAATATTTATATGCATTTGTGCATTTTCTATTCTTTATTGTAATTAGTTTTAATTTGCATTTCTTAAAATTTTATGAAAAAATATAAAATTTTAAATAAAAATTTTATAAAAAATATCTCTTAATTTTAAATAAATATAGACATTCTCTAAGAAAATTTGTTCTTTAAATACGATTAAAAAATTTAAATTAATAAAACTTATCAACCAGGATTTTATTAGCAAACTATACAAACTAATAAATTTTAAATTATCAAACAAATTACATATACTTATATAAAATATTTCATTTAATTCATAAATCTTAAATATTTAATTTTTTCGGAAAACATTTATCTATAACCAAATTACTTTAAAAGCACTATTTCAATTAAAATTTAATAAAAATTCCCCTTATTTTACATAAAATAAAACATGAATAAAACGGGTAAGTTTATAGTAAAATAACCTGAGTGTGTGAAACATGCTAGTCATTCGTCTACAAAAGTTACAGAAAACCAGACAGTAGAAAACGCCAAAATAAAAAATAAAAAAAAAACCACCTGCTCTTAATTTTTTTTTTATTTAACATATTTTCCTTGCTGGGTGTGTGTGCTATTGAATCTGAATGGCGTACGCAAGACACGAGTCGAAACTGCAACCGCAGAGAGCGTGATTTCCATATAAATTAAATAAAGTATTCAGTAATAGCAACAGTAACAACTGCTCGTCAATGAAAAGTGAAAATTTACATTCCGGTTTTGTGGAATTTATGGCGATGTTTTAACCTTTGCTTTTGTTTTTAATTCTTTCCTGTGGTCGCTTATGTCATTAACAACGCATTTTATTTTCTTCAGAGGCATTGAAATTTGTAACCTTTTGCAATATTTTTTGAACTTTTTGTATTTATGGTTAAAATTTGTTTTTCTCTCCTCGCTTTTACTGTGATAATTTCTTTTTCGTTTGAATTTTGATAAATGGTAAAAGGCATAACTCGAATTTAAATAAGAATCTTAAAATATTTATTTCATTCTTTAAAAATAATAAAAATGTAATAGAACGTGATTTTTATAATTTTAATAAAAATAATCGCCAAATAATTTAAATGTGAGCCTTCTCAGAGGATACTAAAAGAAAGGTGAATATTTTAAATTTAAATTATTTTGAAAATTTACTTACTTGAGGATTTTTATTGAATTTGGCGAATAGACCATAATGCATATGTTCATAGAATTTTATTATTTTGTCGACTGTAAAATCAAAACTTCAACATATGTAAACAATGAATTCAGTTTTTAAATGGACTTATTAAACAGTTTAAAAAATATATATAGCGTAGAAATACTAAATACTATCATTTAATTAGAACCATTTAACTTATATTTTTTTAATAAAAATATATTATATCAGTTTAAAAACTTGATAACAAATACAACACTATTAATTTTTTGACTTTATTTATGAATTTTTAAATAAAAAATTTAATATTTGAATTTAAAAAAACGTTAAGTATTGAAATATTTCTAAGGTTTGTTAGAGCTTATAGGGGAATGTACAATAGTTATCAATGAAAAACGTTATTTTCATTATTGAAAATACAATGAGCTTTGAAAATACTGTAGCAAAACGATTTTGTATTTATTTTAAGTTTTTCTTATTAAAAGCGGATTCTAATTAAAAATTTAAAAGTATCAATTACATTTCTTCAGTTAAAAATTCCTTAATTCTATAATTTTTTGTTACGTCTTAAAAATTTATTTTTAATTTTGATTTTATAATCCTTCCCTTTTTAAATATCATTTTTGCAAGGGAAATATTTGCACTCAAGAAATTCAAATATTGGAGTGATATATCAAGAGAAAAATTAAAAAATGACGCTTAAAATTTGAATAAACTATGGATAGCTAAAATTTTCCATATGATAAGCATATGATTTTCACGAGATGAAAAAAAAAATCGAAATATTTTTAAAAAGACGTATAAACGTAAAAACTTATAAATGAAAAACATATGAAAGAATAATTTTTTTAATACAATCTTACATTTAAATAGTTGAAAAAAAAACATTAATTATTTTTAATAGTATTTATTTCCCAATACGCATTTTTAAGGAATTTTGGCGAAAAATTCTGTATTGTAAAATCGCTGGTATAAATTTGTGTCAGTTATTTTGGGATTTGACTGTTATTTATTTACTTAAAAGTTAGTAAAACTTGAATGAGCTGAAATAAAATATGAATCAGTCGTGCTTCTGATATAACCTTGAGACCAGCAGATGTGATTTTTAACTGAGACGCTTAAATCAACAATTACTAGAAAAAACTAGTTTTATATTATAGTTTGGACCTAACACAAATTACTTTCTGTTTAGTTATAATACATAGTAATGAATTTTTTCATAGAAAATTATTTAAATATTTAACTAATTAATTACTTAAATAATATTTATTTAACTAATTACTAATTAAAAGTAATTGGTTAAATATTTAAATAGCTTTTTTAAAATTATATTTTTAAATGCACAATGAAATAAATTTTAAAAAGAATTATTACTAAAAATATACAAATTGTTTCTAATAAAATCCTTATCACTGAATTCAAAATAAAAAGTTACTCGAAATATTTGCCTCATTAAAATATATCAAGCGAATTTTATCTTTTGAATTATATTCTATGTATTTGGTATTTAAATAAATGTTTTAAGATACTATTTTTTTAATAAGTCTTACACTCGATAATAAAATAATTCTCTTATTTTCTTAAGCCTAATTAATAATTCTAATAAATATTTTATTGTAAGAAATATTAAAGCTATATGTAAAACGAATTTTAAAACTAACCTGTTGAAACGTTGTCATCGGTTCATGTCTTATTACTCTTAAGTAGTTATAAATCCTCTCTTATCAATGGAGTCCTCTATAATAACTCTATTAATTATAGATCTGATTTTTATATACATTATTAATACTAAAATTATTAACTGAAACTAATAATACACAATTTTAAATTTTATTTAAAATTTAAGAAGTGAAAAATAAATTCTATTACACAGAAAAAAAAACACAATACATGATTATTTTACTCATACCATTTGATTTTGACATTTAAGGCAGATTTTTGAATAGAAAAATCTTTCTTTTACTATTTCTTTTAACGATTTTTCTATTTATAGAGGTAGCTTTTTCCTTAGATCATCACCGGCGTTAAGCACATAATAAATTTCCCTGCTCACCGTCTCGTTTTCTATATTTGGAATAACGATTTGTCGCCGTGACCTTGAAAATTTGTGCGCCGCTTTACATAACTTGTGCGAGTGCTAGAAATTATCTTAAAAATATTCAGTGTGAATTCTTAATCAAAAAAATATCAAATATTTTGCAACAAAAATTCTTGGTGTTTATTTTAGTTATTTGAATTTTCGATAGAGCTTACATTTTTCGTATACCAGCATTATCCTTCATAGAAATACTGTTTATTTTATTTTTTTATGTGGCTGCTGCAGAAATCGTTTGCTTTTTTTTACCAGTTGCCTTTATCGTTTGAAAAGCGTGTTTGGTAATAACAAATGGGAATGCCACGTGATTTTAAGGGATAAATTTTTGACTTATTGCAGGAGGCATTTTTATTTACGTTTGGTTTTGCACAATTGTTTAAATAAACTGAAAATGTGAAATTTTTAATATTTTTGGATTTTGATGAATGGAAACACGTTATTTTGAAAATTTTATTTGACTTAAGAATTTTCTGTCATTTAATTATTTTACAACTCAGGATTTTGAAATCCTTTTTGATTTTATAAACCTCACTTTAGCGAATTTTTCAATTTAACGAATTGTGTACATGCTTCTACTCAATTGATGCTAAATAACACTGAATTAAGGAAAACTTTTACTTAATTTAACATTTAAAGAAAATTTCATTTTGAATTAACTGAAATTATTTGATGTTGTCTAGGTATTTATTTATTCAATATTCAAAAAAATTATATCCATCTACAATGGTAGGGGGTGGTGGTTGGTTAATTGGTTGGGTTTTATGGCGCAAGGTCCAAATAGGACAAGCTGCGCCAAGGTAGGGGGAGGAAACTATTTTGTTAATGGTTTAAAAACATAAAAGTTGAATTAGATTTTTATTTTTCCCTTTTATATTTTCAACCTTTTGTCGAGGGTATTAGTATAAAAGGGAGGGGGCAAGCAAAATATTTGAGAAATAAAGAGTCAAAAGGTTCAAGACAGAAATATTTTTATTTTTAACCCCTCAGCAGCACAGATTAGAATTACAACAAATATTGCTGTTACATATAGAGAAGTGGCACATAAACGCCATAGTTCATGAAGTCTTGGCACTCACTGAAGAGTTCCACTGCAAAGCAATAGATGGCGCTCATTTGGGTGTTAAGATAAGGGTGCTACTGGCGTAATTTGTATCACAATAATTGATCCTTCAAGATAGGTGTCAAATTTATTTTAAGACTTCCAATTGTGTGGAATAGATTTCTACGCATTTATCTCATTTTTGAGACAAGTCACATTTTACTAATCATTACAGTCATTAAAGTACTGAAAAAGTAATTTTTCAGTACCTTAATGACTGTAATGACACGCTTTCCCAATTAGCTAAACAATAAGAGATATGCTTTCCAAATTCAGCTGCTAATCTCAAAGCGAAATTGTATTTGTTTTCAGTGCTTTTTTTTTTACATATTCGTTAATATCACCTTTATACATTTTCTCCGATTAGCGAACTATAAAAAATATATACAAAAGTGAAATTTACTAAATTTGTTGTTAATTTCAGAACACTAAACCATGGTTCAATAATTTTTATGAAATATTTTATAAGATATATGTTAATATAAAAAATACCACGATTTTTTTTCTATATTTTTATTTAAAGAGTTTTACAATAAATTTTTTTCATGATGTTTATTTTCCTTATTTTGTACAAAAAATACATTAGTTTTAAATTAGAGTCAGAGAAATTCAGAGGTTTAAAAATTCTTCTTTATTGAACAAATTTCATACGAATTTTCTTTTTGGAAAAGAAGTCAATTTACATTATTCTACAATGCAGGATTAATTTTCATGCCATTTGCATTGATATTTTCTTTTCTTCTTCTTCTTCTTCTTCTTTTTTTTTTTTTTTTTTTTTTTTTTTTTTTTTTTTTTTTTTTTTTCCTTAATTGTATTGCACACTATTTGATACCACTTATTTTCAAAAAAGATTATTTAAAATATATTTTTATCGAAAATGCATAATTTTTAAACTAAAAGCATATTTTACAAAGATGAAATATCATTTATATAATTTCTCCTAATATTTCTTGCGCAGTAAGTAATATTATGAATTAATTGGTAAAAGTTCACTTACTGGTATCCCTTGTTTTTTGGCGATATTTTGTGGATGCCCAGATGTGAGTAACAAAATAGCCTTAAAACAAAATCTAAACTAAAACTAAATTAGGTGTTTTTTTTCACAATTTTTATCTCAATACATAAATGATTCAACTCGATCCCACCTTCCGATAAGTAAATGTAACTAAATTAATTTAAAATTTTCATATTTTTTTAAAGAATATGAGCTTTGTAATTTACCAGGGTTACCAAAATTGAAAATATAAGGGTTACCAGAAAACAAATTTTATTGCCGAACTAAAAGGACCCATTTCTACCTATACCGACCCCAATTAATTTAAATGGCAAAATTTTATAATTATTTCCTAACTCTTAGCCGTATATTTTGATGTATATAATTCAGTTTTTAGCTACACAATTTAGATATTTTTACTTTTTCGTTTCTAAAAATCTTTTTAACATCAGATACTAAGCAAAGTAAAAAAATGTCTACAAATATTTAACAAGAAATAGTTTAAATAGTTTGGGGAATTTCTCAAGCATTATGCCATGTCATATTTTCAGAAATAAGTAAATTTATTGTATGGAAAACTAAATTTATTATCATTAGTTTACGTAGTTTAAATTTAATGTGTTAAAAAATTACAAAATATTTTCAAGTAGCGCAGTTATTTTAATGGCATAAGTAAATATGGAAAATTTCAAGCTGATTATCTGGACATTAAAAAAAAAAAATTAATGTTCTCCCTTATCTTAAATTAGAAAACAAAAGTAATGTAGCTTAAGAGAATTTAAATATTTATTTTATCCACCAAGATAATTTACATACATTAATTATAGTATACACAAGCAAATATAAAATATATTCATCATCCTTTATCAGCTAAAACTTTTCCCCTTGTCTTATTTAAACATATTATTAAATTTATTTTAAAATTATTTCCTATTTATGTTTTCCTTGTTCAATATTTCTTATTATAATTATCAGGTAAGTATTAAATTTGTAACTTTTGCTGACTTATCATATTATATAATATATTTCCAATAATAATGACTTATCATATTGTTATACGAAATCAACTAAATTCCATTCTCAGAAAAATACTTAATATTACTTACTTGTATAATATTATTTTACAAAATATTTCTTCTAATATTTCAAAATTGTATTCTTATATAATAAATGTTAGTCTTTTTTTAGGACAAAATATACAAGATTCATTAAAATATCGCAAGAATGCTTTTATATTTTTCTTTACATTAATACCAGAAAATACCAAATGCAAATTTTTTGCCATATCATTACAAAAAATTATTATTAAAAATAGATCATAACCAAGATTGCTTAAAATCGAAACAGGTTATTTCGTTTTCACCTGTCTACAAGTTGAGCTATTATTAGTCAGCAAATTTCTTCATCAAAGAAATAATAATTTCTAACTCAAAGATAAAGTACTTGGGAATTTAAATATATAACCAGTCTCAAGAAAAGGAGGAATCATTCTCTTTGTACTGAGCCAAACATTTGTATCAAATTTTATGTTTTAGTAAAACAAAAATATATTTATGTAAACTATATGAATTAAAATGATTGTTGCAAAAGTTGATTAGCCTATACTTGAGGGTGCCCCCTTTATTCTCGCCAAGTTGTGATAGCGGTTGATCGCCAAGCTGGGCAAAAACCAATAGTGTTCTGATTGGGATATCTTTAAATTAGTTAGTTAATTAGTATTTCATTAGTTAGTTTTACATTGTTGGATCTTCTGATACTCATGAAGAAGATGACATCGGCAAGTAAGACAAATCTTAAGATTCTGTACGATTTGAATAACAATTTTATTATGTTTTGGTCACCATATCTGTTTGTACAGTGTTCGGCGTGAACAGGAATGGCGCCAAACAAATATCGCCAAGGGTGCACCCTCAAATATAGTTTTACCCAAACGATAAAATACCTAAAAATTAATGACTTTTATTATAATAGTACTTTTTTTGTAATTTATATGCATTAAGTAGCAATGGACATTAAATCTAAAAAGTGAAAACACAAACTCCTCTTTTTTTATTATTCTTTACTATAATTTGATTCATTTGTGCAGCATGATCTGATTTCTAAAATATCGCCAAATTTATGCGAAAGTCATTTTGCTGATTATAGAAAGTGTGAAAATCACTCAACGGCTTTATGTTGTCATCGCAATTCAATAAAACAGAACCATAAATCCTTTTACTAACTTATCTGCAAGTACATTTTCTTCTAATTTATCAAACAGATGCCAGGATGTAAAATTAATCAACCAAAAATTATTTAAAATAACTGTGGCAGTCAACAAATCTCTATTAAAAACTTATTAAAAATAAGAAAGAAATATTAGAAAAATTTACGGGGAAATAAAATTGAGGATCTATCTTCGGTAAGAATTTACAAACGGGTTCACCTTGATTTTTGGCGCATTTTTTTGACGCCAAGACGTAAGTAACAAAATGGCCGCTGCCACTGCACAAAAGCTAAACTAATATTAAAATAAATATTTATTTTCCTACCTTTACTATAAAACATAAATGATTTAACTTTATCTCATCTTTTGAGAAGTTAATGTAAATTAGTTAATTAACAATTTTTGTATTTTTTCAAAAAATAACAGTTTTGTAATTTATCAAGGTTATCAAGGTCGAAAATACAAGGGATACCAGAAATTAAATTTTCTTGCCAAACCAAAGTGTACCCGTTTCCACACTTTAAACTACGTCTTCTTATAAATGTTGTCATATGGTAACTATAAACTGATTTATTAATAAAAAGTTATCAGAATTCATATAAGAAGAGATATTAAAAATATATGAATATTTCTATTAGAATTATACTATGCATTAAGTGGCATAATACTTTGAATTTTTCACGTCATGTTTTTAACCAAGTAAATGAAATATTTTTAATTTTCAAACATTTTTATCAAAAATTCTATAATTTAAAAACTTATTTTAGTATTAAAAATATTTGTGTAGTCTTCTTTTTTAAAATAAAAAATATTACTTTGAATAAGAATTCTTTGTTTAAAACAATGTGATTTTTTTTTTATCCACAATCTTTCGATCCTTTATAAATCTGTTTTTTGCGTGATGAAGAGCATTTTCCTATTTTTTTACTTTACAAACATTTGATGAATATATCTTTATCAAATATACACAAAAATGCTTTTAATATAATTTACATTAAGCATAAAAATAACAATCTTCCTTAAAAAACTAGGAATGATTTAAAAGTACCATAAATATGCCTGACAGAAAATTTAATCATTCTATATGTTTCTTATATATATATAATCTATGTTTCTATATGTTTCTTATATATATATA
>JAPDSC010006819.1:59603-86292 GCA_026290005.1 Latrodectus geometricus | reverse complement strand
TATATATATATATATATATATATATATATATATATATATATATATATGTTTGTATGTAGCTACAACTAGGGAATTTCCCCAATAATATCTACAGTCTTCTTGTTATGTTTAAGGTTTAGGTACTGTTGTTCTGTTATTAGTTGATTTGCCGTTTGATAAGTGTTATGTTTTTTGGAATAAAATGATTATAAAGGGGCCCTTAGTATAAAAAAAAATGAAGTTTATGAGTTTTAAAATAATAGAAACAACCCTACCTAAGCATTAAACCTATTCTTGAATCAGTTAGGTAATGTCAAAAATAAAAAGCAAAAAAGTGGCATTCAATTTTAAAAAGCTTAAACTAAATTCCCGATGATAAATCCGTGCTTAATAAAAAGAGATATGGAATGTTCTTTTTAGAAATAAGAAAATTAACTTTTTATTAGTACTGATAAATGTAAAGCAAAATAAATTCAGAAAGAAACTAGTAAATAACTTAAAAATATTTAATTAAAATTAATTCACTTCATTTTTTTAAAAAAATTTATTTTTCAAGAACAAATATTACTAAAAATTGGTCAACTTGCATTCAATCATGGTAATCAGAATAACTCAAAATTAGCTATGCGAATTGTAAATGAAATTTTTGTACAGATAATTGGAAAACTAAAAGGTGATTCTTATTGAAAAAATACAATATAATGCTTCTGAAATTCCATAATTAATTTAATAATAAAATGTAATATCATCAATTTAAGTAAAAGGATTAAAATGAAACAGAGCAATTTTATATGTATATAAAAAAAACTGTTAAATTATTTAAATAAATAATTACTTGACATTCTGTTATAGTTTTCACTTTAAAATATTTTTAAAAAGAAAAACTTAAATAATTTTCTTTCATTTAGAATTCAAATTAACAAAACGTTCTAAAATTTCAATTTTTCGAATATTTTTTAATGCCATATTCCCATCCCTTGTCCTACCTGAAATCAACTGTAGCATTCTACAACCTTATCATTGTTATCAATTAAGACAGAATGTTTCTTAAAAGATAACACATACATAAAACACTTGACAGCGTTTTTTCAGAAATCGATAGGAAAAGATAAATTCATCGTTATCGTTTTAAGTAGCTTATATCACATTTCTCAAGTTTAAACAAATGAATGTGGCAGAAGTCAAAAATAAGGTGAAGTAAAAATATTTTTTAAAGTGTTCTATTTTGTTCTAGAAAGATAAGATTTCAGTTTTGGCTGCCTTTTTTCCTAAAGTATCAAATATTTACGATATTAGATAAAATTAGTACGATAACCTTGGTTTCAATGACCGAATACAGTTGTTTCTTTTAATTTTTTATGCATACCATTGTTTGTGCTTTATCTCGAATTTTAATAAATAATATTGTGTAATATAAAGATTAAACCATGACTAACATAAAAATATATATGAAGCAATGATATGTAATCATATTTTCATTAAATCAGCAGAAAATTTATCCCAAAGGAACAAGACAGAAGGATTAAAAAATGCGAAGAAAATAATCGGATTTTTAATATTTTATTCGCACGCAGCTGATTTCATTCTGTTATTTAACTGTTCTGTGCTCACAGCTGGTGGTTATCAAATGTTTTCAATTAAAATTGGCCAAGCTTTCGTAAAGGTAGGATTAAATTTTTCAGTTCCTGTGTAGAAAATCTTAAATAGGTTGGCTTAATGTTCCAAAGTTGTATATGTTCTACTTGTTCTAATTGAATCAAGTTTATCTCAAATCTTAATGTTATTTAGTGCATATTATATGAAGAGAAATTTAATTGCTTTTTTTTTTTAAATATATCATTCACCATTCATAGAATTATATATTTATGTATTCTATATTCATTAATATGGAATTTAATGTTTTTATAAAAATATTTCGATTGTGCTAATAAAATTTGTATGCAATTCGTTTCCCTGAATATAAAAAAAAGCTAACCAAATATTATATAAGGTCTTTCTTAATTTTGAACTCGTGATAAGAAATAACATTATTTTTTTATTCAAAATGTTAAAAAAAAAATTTATTGGCTTTTAACATAATTATAGCTATTTATTATTTTATTATTAAAATAATGTTCATAAAATAAATAATTATAATTTAAAACAATTAAAATAATGTATTGTGTTTAATAATGGCAAAAAGGCATTTTTTATTTAGTGTAGTTCTAATTCAACCCTATTAATAACTTCTGAAAATGTACAAATTTTGTATTATTCTTCCGGAAATAATTACATTGAAATTATTGAATGATATCTAAAAAGTCTTAAAAGTAATTATTTCTGGACTTGGAAGATATATTGTATATTTTACGAGTAATTTGCAAGTACTTGAATAATTGTTTAGTTGAATATTTTAGCTAACATATATTTTTTAGCGAATGATAGTAGCTTTAATGTTGGTCATATCCACTTATAACAAGCTTAAATTATTTTTTCAATATTAACAAAAATGTATTGTTAAGTACCATAAAACGGTTCCTGTCTATCTGTTAGAGAGTTGTGGTTAAGATAATGTAGTTGTATTGTCTAAAGATGAAAAGATTATCGAAAGTTTGACCATTTTGTTTCAAGATATTTTTAGATTTATGTTTGTAGTGATTCAGAAATAACTTTAAAGTATAAATCTCATCCAATTATTTTTTTGGAAAAAAAAAATAAATAAAAATCAAAAAGTAATCAGCTAAAATCATAATAGCTCTTTATTCAAACAAGCGAATTAGATTTTTCAAGTTAGTCACGCAAAATATTACAGTACAATTTATATTCAATTGGAAATGAAGTTATTTTATGTTTTAACTTTAGTAACTTGCATATTAATGCTCAAAATGTGAATAAATAAACTAGAATAAAACTGAAAATATAAATGGTTGAGCAGAAAATAAGTCAAAACTAAGTTTTTGATTTCAGTCAAAAATAAAGAAATTATAGTATAATCGATCTTTTTTTTTTTTTTTTTTTTTTTGAAATCTTCCTTTTTCTCCAAAAATGAAATATAAAGAAGTAAATAATTACAATTATGTAAGCATACATTTATAAATAAAAAATTTTTAATGAATATATATGATACTATAAATCTTACTTATAGTTCTAGTTATAATTCTTATTTAAATTATTTTTAATAATTTATGTAGTTTAATTTAATTAAAAAAGAAAATATTTTTTGTATCTATATCTTTTGATTTTATATTTTTCAAAATTTACTATTGCCTTATAAATATATAATTTTCTAATGTTTTATTTATTCCAGCTAATTTCATGAATAAAATGCCCTTAAAAAAATAATTATATTTCCATAAAATCTATAAGTGCTTAGAAATTTATTAACAACAAAAATTATCATTTAATTTTCTTAACTTCATGAACTTTTATACAGAATGAATTTTTGACCATGATTTCATTTGACTTTACTTTTTATTGTCAGTTACTGATGCAACATTAAAAAAGAAATAGCATGAGTTCATACTGATGCAAAAGAAACATTAAAATACACTTTTTTGCCAATGATATTTTTATAAATATGCATGGTTAAAAGTTTAACGCCCTTTTTTTCCAAATGGTTATTTTCGAACAATATTTTTTGTTCATTAAAATCTAAAACATGAAACCAAAATCTGGAATGATAAAAGTTTATCTTCTTTCTTTTATAAAAATTAGTTTGGTTTGTAAAAAATCGATATCGTCACGGAATAAAAGATTTTGTGAAAAGAAAATAATGCGATAAGATAAATATTTATTGACGAGTTTATTCGTTAAAAAAGGTTATTCAATAATAAATAAATTTAAAAAAACGAAATTATGATTAATAAACATTTTGGAATCCTTTATCAAACTATAAGCTTAGACATTAATAATTTTATAAAATATTTAAATAACAGAATACAGGATTAATAAACAATTTTTTTAAAATAAAATATGAATTAAATTATCAAAAGATACTTAAGAATTAACGAGAATTAAAATTAATTAATTTCTAATCTTCAAAAATATTTCCGTAAGATTTATTTAAATAATTCTAATGGAGTAAAATTTAACAGTTTATCAGCATGAGTATTTAAATTTTTAATTGTTAATTTTAGAACACATACATTTTTCTATCATGACATCCGTCATTTATAACGATAGATAATTAACAAAGCAAAATTTAATTATCTTTCGAGCAAGCAAAACTAAGAAGGAAAAAACTAATTAGTTATGAATTAATTAGAAATGGATTATTTTGTTACGTTCTTTGTTAATTTTTCGCTATAAAACATATTTCATTATTATGAAAAGAAAATAGATAAATCACTTAGTTACATAAAATAGAATAATTAAATTATTTAAATAATAATAAATGTAAATGTATTTTCATTTTTTATGTAAAATTATCAAAATAATCACAAAAATTTTTAAATCTACTTCAGTATAATATTCTTATGTTTATGAATATTAGAATTACTTTATTGAAAATAATTTCTTCTTAAATATATTGTAAGAGTATTAATAATTAAGCAGCATTTGATACAAAATTATTTTAAGTAAATAAATAATTAAAATAAATATTATATTACTTTATTTAAGCCTACAAGTTTTTGCACTTTTAATTAATCTGTTATTTTTGATGAATTTAATAAAATGCGTTTTTTATTATTGATTTAGGGAAATTTGATTGATTACGTTGTATTCGTTCATATCATATATTTTTATAGCTAACGGATATTCCATTATTTCGCAAGATAATATTTTTATTTTCTATTCAGAACTATTATATTCTGTTTATCAAATATTCCATTATATTTCACTTAAAATAATTTAAAATTCAAATCATATCTCAAATAATCTGCGATAAAAAAAAAAGAATTTATGACGCCTTTCAAAAATAGTTTCTTTCATTACATATAAGAAATATTCCGAATATAAATTCTAAAAATAATTTCCCATTTTAACAAATCTTACATTGTATTCATCCTATTACAGTCAAATATATCATTATATTCCATTCAAGTGTTCTGATCGAGTTTTTGATAGAATATTTATTCGTCAAATATACTTTATTATCATAAAATATTCCATTCTGTTTTGATTAAAGAATCGAATATTCTGTCATAATTCGAGTAACTTATATTAATTGCGTAATAAAATAGTTTAAAATGGAATCATAGGTCAAATATTCTACTAATTTTCTTTCTAGAATTTATAATGGAGTTATATAGAATATATTATATTTATGACAGAATACTGTGTAATCTTTTATTATAAAATTAAGGTTTCGTTTAAAACAAACACATTTTTTTAGTCATACAAGATACTATTTCTTTTAAAAATAATTGTGATTATAATGATGAATAATATTAAATAAAATTAAAAGAAATATTCTAAAAATATGACTTCAATAAATTATTTTATATTTTAAATTTTCTATAATAATATAGATTACTAACAAGTAATTCATTTAATAAAAAACGTGGCTTTTTCCAGGAAATTAATAAATAATTATAAAATATAAATATCTAGATATATAATGTGAAATATCGATTATATAAAGTCAAATAAATAAATTGTATCAAATGAACTCCAACGAGAGCATAATTACCGAAACCGAATATCAATTAATATTTCCCAAAATGCTCGGTTGAGCAATATTATCATAAATAGCAGTAAATAAAATTTAAAAAAGTCTTAGGATATGATTTTAATTAATTAGATTTATAAGTTTTATTTCTTCTATGAAAACGTAAATTACATCACTCGCAAACAATTTATTTAATAAAAATCGTAGCCTCTACAAATAAATCATAAAATGTAAATAATATAAATATAATTTAAAATGTTAATTACACATGATCAACTAATAAATATATTTGATGAAAAACGCTCTCGATCGAGAACACAACCAACGAAACCAGAAATCCGTTGATGCTTCCCCAAACCTTCGGCGAATACGAAGAGATTCCAGAAAAGAATGAGAGGAGAAATGAAGAGCAAAAGTGGAAGGAAAATACTGAGTAAGAAGAGACCAGATGATTGTTGTGACGTCAATGGCTCTCAGCCAATCAGCTTCGAGAGGACCTAACCTATTTGTCAATGGGGATTTCTACACTTTCTTTTCCTTTTTTAAGAGATTCTAATACATTTAAGTGTTAATATTTTCATACATATGTTTAACACAGGTGTAATGTTAATTAATTTCTATGAGAAATTTTATTTTATGCATCATTTGCACGCTAAAATGTTCGAAATCCAAAGTGGACATGTCTTGCAGAGGTGTAGACACTAGCGACCTCTAGCAGGTCTCAGTCTGATATTGTTGGCGAAATCCGCCGGCGCTGGCGGAGTTGGTCATCTTGCAATCGAGCGGGATGGAGGTGCGAGAAGTTTGATGAGTTCTTTCCTAGTAGCTTTGTTTCTCAAGTTATCTAGCGAACACTAATGACATCCTAGTACAGATGGGATGAAGGAGTATATATGGTTAGGACACCCTCAACACTAGGACAGTATGAAATTAAGTATTTACCAGGCCCAACAAACGTTCACGATTTTGTAGCCCTGTGGTTACCTTTAAGTCCCTTTAGGAAGACTTAAAAGAAAAATCGTGTGCTCAACGGGAAACACATTACTACTAAAGTGAAATGCTCAGATACCTGACGCATAAGTTGAAAACACAATCACTAAATGAAGCCGATTCTTATCCGTCAAAGGTAAGTTTCCATCGCCAAACGACTTCACCTGCTTTTTTCGAAACTTTTATTTACTACTACTATACCGGTGCACTATGTTCTCGCGCACACTAGGCCAGTTACGTTGGCGCAGATTTAGCTGTCATGGCTGACAAGATAGGTATACTTTTAATACAGGTCAGTATTAATTGTGCAGTCACATTACCCATCTGGCTAATTGCATGCTAAACGATCGTAAACTGAAGACTTCCGAACGTGTGTAGTAATCTTTTCTCCTTGGCGGAGTTGTTTACGTTGATCAAAGGGAAGTCAGTACGTATGCATGTGCCAGTGTAGTTGTATGGAAATATTTGCAAAATAATCAATTTCTGTCTAAATCGAATAATATTTTTGCATTTTGGTTCCCCATTTCTGCATCGTATTTTTTAATCGAATAATATCGATGAATTTTTTCGCGCAGACGATTTTTAATTTCGTTTTCGTTACGGTTAACAAGAGCGTTTGCTTTGAATGTTGAGTTAAAATAATATTCGGACGTTAGTATGTAATGTTGACTTTCACTGTTTTAATTGGGGTTGTTTATTTTAACTGATTTACATTCTGCACTGTAGCTGTACAGTAATCGATGTGTAGAAGTACTGCCGAAATATGTACGGTAGATTCCTTCTGAATAGTTCTTCATTCAAGGTTGATAATTTTTTTATAATTTTATTTTTATTTAAATATTTCTTTTATAAATATTTTATAAAAATGTCAATGTTTTGGTATTCTATATTTTAAGCTCAGCGATACTTGAAAACATTCATTGCTTGTGTACTATACCTATCCTAGTTTCAGTTTGAGTATATTTTTCTGTATTAGGATTTTAAAACTATTAAATTTCTCATTATAAGAAAAAATATTGAATGTAATCTAGCCAAATTATTTTAATTATATGCATATATTATTATAATATAAAAAATTCATTTGCTATTTTGAAAAATTCATTATTTACAAAATTAACCATCTCTTTACTGTTTTCTAATTTATTCTTTTTCATGACTGTTAACTTTAAAACATGCTACCATAACAAATAATGCATTTTTCATGATTGCCTGATATAATTTTATATGCTATGTGAGGTTGCTAATTATTTCTACTATGGAAAACATTTATTATGAAGTATATATATATACATTTTTCAATTTAAATGATATGTATGCACTGACCAAAGCTATTTTATTCCTTTTCCCATACTAAATTGAATAAATTGCATTTAATTAGTGCATATTTTAAGTATAAATTAAAAACTGTTAGTCATTATTCTTGTATTCTTTTGATTTTTGTATTTAATAAGATTTCATGATATTGAATTAATCTTGATATTTTATCTCCTTCCTTTTGCTTGAATATTTGAAATGAATAGTTCTATAATGAAGTGTGCATTAAAACTGACACATTTATTTATGTTGCTGCACTAATTTAACAAATGCAAAACTGAGTTCACTTAAATATTTCATGAAAATTCATGTTTAAACTTGGTTGCTAAGGTTGCAATAATGATATTTGTCAGTGGATTTGTTTAATATTTATTAGTTAATAATTTCATTTTCTATGCTTGTTTTTATCATTGAGATTTTATTGTACATTTTACATTTTTTATGCAACTGAAAATTATTAACATTTTGAAATTCTGTGTTTTAGCATGGTGGTAGATATTTAATAGTTTTATATTGAAAATTTCAAATCAGAAACTTTTTCAGATGTGTTTTAATAGCTATTCTTTGTATCTATTTATTATTTTTTTTATAAATTTTCTATATTAATGTATATACTGGTTATTTGGCATATTTTGATGGTTTATTAATTCATTTGCATATCATTACTGATTGTTTTCAATATATTTTATATAAGGATAATTCTTCTGACAATTTATTTTGAATTTGCAAAATTTTTTATTTGAACTTATTTTGTTCTAATTTGTATTATTAGATGCTTTAATATTTTAATATATAAATATTGATTTGTACTTTATGCGTAACTTTTAATTTCATGGTATGGATTTTTTAACAAATATTTCTTTTAAATTTTTATTGCTCATCTAAATTATATATTAGTATATATATACATATATAATTAAATATTTGTAATTTTTGCAGCTTTTATTTCATACTTTGATTAATTTTACAAAAAAAAGTTTTATTTAAATTATTTTGATACTATTTGACTAGATAAAATTTATCATACTAATAGTATTTATTATCTGTACTTTCCAAAATGGTTATAATTTACAGTTTGGAATTTTGCAATGATTTAGAATTTAACTTGTTATATTTTTGTGCATTAGAAAATTCATATTCATCATTGAATTAATGTCAGAATTTTATAGTTTAGTGGTTCATTCATATTTAGGTCTCCTTATAATTGTAATTTAATACAAAGAAAACAATTCTTCTATGGGCCTTATAAAATCATGAAATTCTTTCTTGTAAACATTATCTGCGTTGGATGAATCTGCCTTTTTTTTCTAATTAGTAGCATAGACTATGTTTTCCTGTTCCCTAAAAAGTAATAGTAAGAAGTGTTTTTGATATTTGTTTATTCCATTTAATTTTATAAAAAGAATAATTCCGTTTTAAAATACATACATTTGAGGATTGAAAAAGTATTTACTGTTTTTATTCAAGCCAAAAGATTTTGTACAAAAAAAAATGTGTTCGTAAGAAACTTTTGATCTACTATCTTAAATAATCTGTTAAATCTTGACAAGTGACTTTTCACTTTCTTATTGGCATTTCGATACTCATGCTTTTCTAGGTATGATTTTAAAACATGTCGAGGTAATCAGTAATTGACATTTAGTTAGTATTTGATATTATTCATTTTGAGATGTTTCACATTTGCAATACATAACATTATAAATTTTGGACATTAACTTTTTATTTGTGTAGATTAAAATTTTTTGATGAAAATACATTCCTTCTGTATATTTTAGTATTTCTTCCATTTTGTCTCCAAATTAGTAACTGAAGTGTGTTTGTGAAGCAGGGATGGATGTTTGTAGTGATTCAAAATTCTCTCTAAACTTAGATCCAGCATCAGTTAGCCCTCATGCTCAAAAAGTGATTGCTGTACTGTAAACCAACCAAACCTTTAAATTGAGTATATTTCAATTGCTGGATTAAAAATAGGAGAATCAAAAACACTTATTTCAAACTAAATATTGGCAAAGTGTTGAGCTATTCAGAATAAGTTGTATTAAATTTTTGTTAAAAAAAATTTGTACAAATATTATATTGTTCGTTGTCATGATTTATTATTCAAATTAGAAATATTATAAATACAATTTTTCATTAATAAATCTAAGATTGCTGTCAAAATGCATTCTATTTTAAAGGTTAGTAACCTTTCTAAGAGTCCTTATAAATAGATTCCAAGTGTATAGTCTTGATATTCTTATGATTAAATTTTATGTATACATTTCAAGGGATACATTTTGCAATACTTAATCTTCTTACTAATACCTTCTAACCTAATAAGCGTATTATATATTCTGAGACCATTATTTGTCACCAGTCTTAATTTTGTTTACCTGTTGCAATTTTATTTTACACATATGTTAAAGCTACAGTTAAAAACATTTGAAACAGACAACTGAATGATCAGTTCTCAAGGCAATTGTGACTATTTTAGACGTGGATATTCTAAATGATTTGAAATTCACTTTCAACTTTAGAATCCAGTTAAGAGAATTCTCGTGTGCAATATGTGACCATAAAAATAACAAACCAATATCAAACTTTCTGAAAAAAATTTAAATATGAATTAGCTTCTTTTTCCCACACAGCGTTGAAATAATGATAATATTTTGAAATTTTGTGTTCTAATGTGTAAAATTAAAAATATTTATTTATGATATTTTTAAATATATATTCTGAAAGCACACAATGAAGGATGTTGAAGGATATTTTGCTAATTCATATATATATATATATATATATATATATAATAAGTGGAGATAAATTTTCTTGTTTGTTAAATGTGTTGAATGCTGATGCAAGCTAAAAGTTGTTCCAATTTATTCATATGACTTATTTATGTAAATAAATTGCTTTAATTCAAATTTTAATCTAACTTGTGCGGCTAGTATTCCATCAAGTCTGTGTAACAGAAATAATCATAAATTAATAATTCTTTTACCTGCTGTTATTATATATATATATATATATATGATCGAAATAATCATTGAATAATCTTTTTCATTTATATACAGTGGAATTTTAATTATTATTATCAAATAAGTTTTTTGTTTTGATGGAAAAAATCAGTGTAGGACAATTTAAAAAATATGGATAAAAATATAAAAAACATTGTTTTTTTAATTCTTAAATCAACATGGTATGTTGTTTAGCAGTTTGACTTGTTAGCTAAAAAGCATTCAAGCAAATCAAAAGTTTAACAAACTTGTCTTGCTTGAATGTTTAATAAACTATTTTTGTCTTGTTTGAAAAATTTTTTCCATGCATATATCCTTTAGGGAAAAAGAAGTAATATTATCATAATCAATGCAAAAGTGTTGCTGATCTGACAATTAAATGATTAGAATCCCAGTCCTATAACTTCACTATTCACAGGTTAAATACATCTTGAGCATATGTGTTAATGATGGTTCAGAAATTATTTAAGACTCTAGTTTCGAGTTTTTGCTTGTAAAATGTGACCATTGAGTTAGCACCTAAACAAATTATATAAAAATGTTCTGGTAAATACTTTTCTGTTTTAAATGTTGCATTTTTTTTCAATTAGTTTTTTCTTTCAAATTATGTATTTAATTAACACTAATAATATAATGAAATTATGTATGATTTGCTATAAAATATATTATAACAGTTTTTTGCTCTGAAAAATTTCAGTTGGCTATTCTGAGGGATATTATAATTTTTTATGAAAACAAACTTTGCATATTGCAAGAAATTCACACAATAGAGTATAGCAAGAAATCAAATTACAATTTTTTCTGAACTCGACTCACAGCTTGCTAAAATTGATGTATATATAGAAATCTCTGTAAAATTAATTCTATTTAGTTGTAAATCCCTACTATATTTAGCATTTTGTGTCTATATGCGTATCATATTCATTTATTTAATATATATAGCATGTTTTTAATCAGTAAAAATTTCCTTTATTACAGTTAAAAATATTTATAAATAGAAAAAAGAATATTTAGATTAAACGTTTTGAGATGCATTCCAGTTTCCTTAAAAACATATTCTTAAAAAAAATTTTTGTGATTAAATTATTAGATGTTTATATAATTAAATTTAAAAAAATAAATATATATGAATTCTTTTTTTGTTTGAATAAAGAACCAGTTATGTTTTTCTAATGTAATTAGTATAATTTAGTGATATTTACTTTTTTAAAGTCAAGTTATGAGCAGTATTTTAAAATATCTTACATAGAGAGAGCTTAGGCACAGCTTGACCTATTTTGAACTTTGTGCCATTTAACCCAACCAACCAACCTCTTACATAGCTTCAAATAATTTAAAATACTTATGAGAAAAAGATAATACTTTCTACTTTCTATTTTAAGTTAGATTGTGGTTTTTTGAACTTGACAAAATGTATCCCCTGTAAGGCATATGCTAAACAATATGTACTGTATGTGTATATTATTTTCCCAAATTTCTTTAGCTAATTTTTATTTTGAAAAGTGATATATATTTGAAAAATATTGTTAAGAAATTAAGGGTTATATTTTTAATCATGTTATCTAAAATTACAACACTTTTTATTTTTAAGTTTGTAATCTAAAATATTTTTTTTTTGAGATTTTACAGACTACATTTTTTTTATAATTTATGTTCCAACGCTGTTTTAAAGATGAGTTGAAAAAATAATCATAAGAAATGTGTACATTATGTTGCTAATTGCATCTAATTCCATGTTAAGAATGCAGAATATTGTCATATCAATTATTTTTTCAAGGAAAAAGATTACCTTCAACTTAGCTTTAAGCTGTTTAGGCATAGTGCCAGTCTTTGTTCGGATTTGTTCCCTCTTCATTTATTTCATTCCATGAATTATTTCAAGATTTATATCAAAACTAATTAGTTAATTATTTATTTCGATAATTTTACACTATGCGCAACAAATTTAGATTATTCAATTTTGGACCTTTTTAAAAACAATCTTTTGAAATTTAATGCTTTTTTAATGTATGATAATGTGTAATTATTGGATGATAAAGAATATGGAAGCTTTTATGTTACATTAATGACTCCAGGTACTTTTCTTAAATCATTTTTTCCTATAATTATACCGTACCAATTATTTATTATTATCAAACTTGAATTTCAAAATATTTTTCTGATTATGAAATTCATAAGTATAATTAATTCTAAAATTTTTTAAATAATTATATGTAAAATTATTATAATTGAATTTTATTTAAATAATTTGGTTCAAAAGATAAGTGTTAGTTACTTCTGGAAATAATAATTGTCTTACCTACATAAAATAAAATTTTAGCTAATGGTTTTCTTTATTAAATGAGATATAATTGCTTTATTTTTCTATTTTACTGTTATTATTGTACTGATATGTATTTTTAAACGACAATATTGTTTTTTTTATTTTATGTAACTAAACCTTCCCTCAGAAAATTGTCTTTTTTAGTTTATAACCAAAATTATTGCAATTTGCGTACCAATGAAGAAACGAATTCTAATAAAAGTAAAGAAATTTAAGTGCAAGAGCTAAAAACTATTTAGTAGATTGATAAAGTTTATGTTTATAGAATTTGGATATTCTTTAAAAAAAAAATTCTCATTAAAAAAATCCATGTAGACATTTTTGATAGATTGATAAATCAATCAAAAATGTCTAAAATAATTGAGAATTAGATTTATATTTTTTATTGTAAATATAAAATTATAAATTATTGCACACATCTAATTTTATTTTATCTGAGCAAAAACTTTTCCATGTTATTTGTTTTTCTCATGACCTTGTATTGGTTCTTTCCATATGAAATCTTTGCATTTAATTATTTCTCTTGTAGAGAAGGCATAATAACTTGTTAAAAAAATCCTATCAAAGTTTCACTGAGCTGGCAGCTAAACAGTTATCATTCTTACCTTTGTTTTAATAGTTTGTGTGTGTTTGATTTCCTCTTCGGGGGTAGGTGTTCATAGTGGTTAGGAATCCACTTTAAACACCAATTCTCTATCTAATTAGTCCTTTTGTGTAAAAAATGAACTTTGAGCAACAAACAAGCCATCAAAACTTCAAAAATAATTGTTGTTTTCGATAAAAGGATTATGAGTTATATGACAAGCGTCAGTTTTATTTGGGTAGATGCAGAAAGTATTTTTTATTACTGTACAAAAAGCTGTAAAGTGATAGAAATAATCTATCTCTTGGATAGCAACAGAGTATACTTTGCCCGAGGATCATCTATTTATTCCATTTATTTACATCACTGAAGACTAACAACTTTTCATTTTACTAATTATGTTTAAGGATCATACTAAAAATATTGCATTATTCGAGAGGAATTGAATCTTTCTTGGCCTAATCTTAACCATGTTGATCATGTATGTATTCTTATTACATTTTTAATACATCACAGAGGCTAGTGAATGAAGTTTAAATTGTCTACATCCTTATTTTAATGCAAGTTATTTAACTATTTGGAATAATATTTAAACTGTTAACCATTTCTTTGGTACTGGCTTTTGTTGAATTTATTTTGTCTTGTGCAATAAGATAAAATTCACAGCTAACAGATTTTGCTGGAAATTAGATATTATTAGTTACTCATACTATGTGTCATGTTACAGTTGGTATTTTCATGCTACCAAGTAAAGATCAGGATGTTGCTGAATTGTTAGCAGTGTGTATCTTTATATTGTGGTTATACTCTTTGTATATTGGGTATGGATGTGTTTGGTTGCAGTTTACTCTGAATCCTGAATTAGACTTTGTTCTCAAAAAGTGAGCATTGTGTGACAAACCAACAAGTAAAAAACCATTCATGAAGAAACAAATTTCTTCGCTTTTGTTGAATAATGTTGCTTGTGAGTACAGTGCATGCATATCTATTGGGATGTATTGTTGGGAAAAATCTAAATTTTTCTTTTGTAACATATGCAGTTTTTTTAAAAATCTTTCCAGCTGGTACTATGCTATGAATGCTCACATTGTAGTACCAGCTGGAAGTCTTAACAACAGCTTTGAGTTTTATTACCCATCAATACAAATGTATTCAATTCAATGATAATTACTATCATAAGAAGCATCATTTACCTCTCACACAAAATGCTACTTGTTAAACATCATCTTAGTGATTATTATAAAAAACATTGAATGTATTTTTAATAGAAAATAACAAATAGAAATTTAAAAATATTGTTTTCCTTATATAGAATGAAATAAATTATCTTGATTTAATTTGAATATCTTCTTCATACGAATGATTGATAAATTTTCATTTACTTGTATGAAAAATGCATTATTATTTAAATTAAGTATTAGGAAGCATTAGCTCTTAATAATTAATTATATAATATGAATAATTCTCTTTCAATTATTCCTTTATTGACAAGTAAAATTGTCGCTAAGCTAAGAATCGATATCATTTTAGTTTTCTTAGCTTATACTTCAACTTCAAAAGAAGTTTGTGATTGTAATCAACATAACGTTTCTATCTTTCATATCGAAAATGTTATGCGAAAATTATTTCTTTATTCTTTTTCATCAGTTTAACAGAAAAGGATATTGTACAATGTCAAAATGAATCTGAAATGCCTCGATTGTACCATGATTACTTTCTTTCAGAAAATTATAAGAATCATCGGAATGCTAATTAATTCTCAACTGTTTCATCAAATAGAATATTATTTTATTGAGTCACGCAAATTCTGCTTTTTGACTTTGAGGTCAAAAGCTCCGTAAAGTCTTATATATCTGTTGCATTAATTATATTCATAATGTTTTGGCGATTTATTGTTCGTTAGCATTTTTTGCTCGTATTTCTTTTGATGTTGTATGCCAACATTTATGAAAATGTAATTGGAAATTCCAGCTTTAACCGCCAACTTCACTATTCCCTTTGAAACAATATGCCTTTAGTTCACATACAATTTTTGATAAACAATTGCATTTAAATGCCTTTTTAATATTTGCTATCAATGTGCATAATGATTACATTAAAATTGCTGCATATCTGGATATAATTTATAGGTTTGTACCACATAAAAGAGTTTTGTACCACATAACGTGACATCGGAATTTCTATCGCGTTATGGCCATGGACGTACCACGTTAGAAGATTCAAGGATCTATAAGTTAAATATGATTGCTAATCTCTTCGTGTTGCCATTTATCTTGTTCAGAATTATTTTTCGTAATTTTTTATTTCTTATACGGATCTGCAAACAATAGGATATCATTTTTTGAAAGTGATTAAAGTCTGTATTGACAACATGTCAAAATATGTATTTCCTTTCTTGGTGATCATATACCGCTTTAAATTAATCAAGTTGAATTTTTGTTTCGTATTTTTCATCATTTGTCTTTGAATAGTCAACCAACCAGTCTGCAGCAATCTGACCTTTCCTTTCCTGCTAGTTCGTCTTGTGCAATATAACTATCAAATTCTAATTAGTGATTGTTAAATAATTGCTTTTGCTAAAATGACTGTCATTAAATTACCGTAAATGATATCGAAAAGTTTGCTGTTAAGATTTGTGTTGTCGTCTTTTATAACAATGTTTCTCTGGTACTTGGAAGGAACAATCTATTCTAATTTATGTGAAATTTTTTATTCGTTAAGCCTATTTACATTACTGTTTTTCATTTCTTTGTTTTGATTGGTTGGAATAAGGATGACGCAATTTGCACCATTTTGGGATTAATTCTTTAAATGTTATAACTGTAGGAATATTTTTCCCTAAATATTGATTATATTATGTATAATTTCAGTTTAATATTGATTATGATTGTGAGTTATTCTTTATGAAAAATTCTGCAATCAATCTTAAGTCTGCATACAAAATTATATGCAATAATAATTTAATTTCTATCATACCACATCCTAATCTGTTTTCCTAGTATTTATTAACCTTGATATTTACGACACGTTGCCGGAATTTATTCCAAGCAATTGTTTTTCTTGTCAATGCTACAGAATTTGAATTTCTTCTCTAACAATATATATCTCCTCTTCATCTCTTCGTTTAATCGTGCTTATAATGTTGTTTCTCGAGATATATATCTGATCTCTAGAAAAAATGTTCCTCAATTTCCATTCCGGTCAGCTGGAAACTTGTGTATATAAACATTTCAGCCATTTCCTTTATTGACATATTTTGTAATACCATCAGATTGCGATCCGGTCGTTAAAAGAATTCGAAGAATATCCCACTTGTAATTGCAGATTTAATCCTTAAATTTGACTTCAGTTCTTCCTGCAAGGTCATGGACGATATGAATTATTTATCACATCAAGTTTTAGGTTTTTTAATATATCCTTATGAAGATAATTTATATGATCTATAATCTGACATTTTATGGTTTTTAAGTTGCACTTTTTTTTTCTGTTGCTCAATTTCCAATCATCTGATGAAGTTTGGATATTTTTCATATCGTTAAAATGGCTTCCACCTTTTGTTGTATATTTCATTTTCCTTAATTCCAATAAAATTTTAGGATTTAATCTAGAGATTCTATTTATACGATGGTACAATGTAACCAAACGAGTTGATGGTTATGTTGTACCATCGGTCACACATACGTCACTTAAATTTATGGAATGTCTCTTTTAATAAAGTCATAATTTATATGATTATTTAAAAATTTAGCTAAATTCACCAGACTGGAAATATTAAATTTGAGTAGTTTTTAATTTTAAAATTTACTAAATTGGCTACCGAATCTTAAAAAATTTTAATCGTACGAATTTTTTAAACATTTATGTATAGTTTATTTAAAAGTATAGTAACTAAACTATATTGAAAGTTTTAGAATTACATGAAAAAAAAAGAAAGAAATCGAATAAAAAAACAAATGAAATTATATGTGACTTTCAAATTTACTTCATAAATTTATCATCACATAATAATTCTAATCACCAGGTTGTATTCCATTAATCTCAGTATAAGTTTATTTCTCTATATTGATAACTTCAAGGAAAGCTGTTAAAATCTAAAATAATCTGAGATTCTTAATAACTTTCATTTTCACAAGACATAATTTCATCATTTCCGTTGTACATTCCACTAAAACAATGTAATACGCGTATAGAAACCTATTTCTGAAAATAATCAAAAAGCGAGGTTGCCAATATGCAAAACGAATGTATGACGTCACAATGTCATGACGAAGGCCATTGTTTCTTCTCAAACCTGTTTGAAAATGCAAATTTTTTTGAAAACTCATCGGTACGTACTAATGATTTATAATTTTGGAACAGTCTAAAATTTTCTGTTAACAAATTCCAAAAATGATTTTTTTTTTTTTTTAATATTTTCGTAATGGCGATTTGAATTATAATAGATCTCGTATAAAATATTTGTTACAATTGCTTTCAAAATGGTTTACAAGATAGACTCATCAAACGTTAGCATACAATAACGTCTTGGAAAATTTGTCAAACTATTAGGACTAGCCTAGGTGCCTTTACTGTTATTACAAAATTATTTTACTTTCATTCTAATTATTCATGCAAGACGTTTAAGTAGCAAAAAATGGAATTTGTGTGAACCGCATTGTTTAAAATGAAAAAAAAGTTTGTATTTTTATTGTAAAAAAGCTTTTTTTTTTCCAGTTGGTTTGTTTGAATGTTGCAAGAAATGCAGGGATTTAAACAATTTATTTTGAGCTTATTTAATGAAAAGAAAATATATGCTCCAGTTGGTGTAACAATTTTTTACCATGCGAGTGGAAAAAGTATTCTCTTTGTAGTTTATGTATGTTAGTAAACAAATAAATCGAAGGTTTGTTTTTCATCAAAGAAATGCAACTTAATTTTGTGATCAGCCAAATTTGTGACTGAATAAACTTATTCACATCCTTGTTTCAACTCTCATTTAGGCATGAGCCCAATGGTCACGAACATTTTATGCGCGTGCAAAAATTTAGCTGCGCGTATTGTCTTTCGTGCTCAATAAAAAATTAAAACTGTACGTAATTTTGCTGGAAAAATATTTAATGATGCCAGATTTCTGATTGAACACAAATCTAGAACTTATATCTGAAGTTCTATATAAAAAGTAATTAAAAATATAAATCTCAGAATTTTATGATATACGTATACATTTTTTTTTTTTTTTCCTTTTCTGTTTACTGACAAACTTAAACCAAAGTAAAAAGAGCTGTTTCGTATATATTTATTAAGATATGTAAGTATATATATCTATGGTTAATCCTTATTGTTAGATGTGTGAAATAACCCAAATAACATTAAGTAATTAATTCATCGTAATAACTAATTTAAGTCTACGAAAATCATTTTGGATCTTCAAACATTCGAATGAAATTCATTATAGATGTATCATTTCGAAATATATTGTTTGTTGCTACATCAGGAAGAAATGCTAATATGAAAATAATACTTGTTAGACAAATATGTTAAAAGTAACAAGATTAAATTTTCAAAATTTAAAACCATATATCGTGATAAATTAGTGTCTAGAACAGACATCTCTGGCAACAATAACAGCGCTTATACATCTGAATATTCAGTCAAATTGAGATTTGAAGCATGTATAGGTATAGCTGCCCATGCAATTTTAACACGATGCCACAGTTTATCGAACTCAGTGACCGACGTATTGGTTGCTATTGGTTTGGTAATCACTGACCAGATTTTTTCTGTTCGTCGAGGATTTGAAGAAGTACTGTCCAGAGCAGTAGCCGATTATTTTGTGTTAAGTTCGTACATTATTAGCAATATGTGGTAGTGATTTGTCATACTACAGCTTATCGTTTCAAAGGGTAAAAATAATGGGTGGAGTTATGTGCCGTAATGCGACAGAAATACAACGGTCTTTGTCCAAAGGGATTTCTATATAAATAAGAAGTGATTTAAACGTGTATCCAGTGGCATCTAATGACAGCAACCCAAGTGATTAACCACTATAAAGGTGTCGAATGCATGCTGGCAATTTGCATTTTCCATGATGCCATCATCATAATAATGCTACAAATAGCACCGGGATTTGCCTAAAAACATGACGCATACCATTTCTACTCCAGATTTATCGTTGATCACTTCGTCAAAGGCGTTTCTGTCTTATATTGCATTAAGGGTAGCCGAAGTTACGTCCATGACGTTTGTAATCCATTCTACTCCAAACATCCCGTTTCGAACAATATATATATATATATATATATATATATATATATATATATATAAATTGCTATTTTCTTATAATTCAAATTTCCTTTATATCAGATTACTAAAGATTTATAAACATTAATAATCCAAAGGAAATATTTTTGAGATGTAATGAAACATTGTTTAGAAGAATGAGATTTTAGTAGGTTTATCCGCAAATACCATAAATTACGCGTTACGCATAACTATACACAGTATGCACACTTGCAATATATTGAGTTTATAATATACATTTATACAGTGTTTGTATTTGTACATGCTGTTATTTTATATGCTTACGTTAATTTACCATATGATAAAAGGAGAAATTGAATTTAGCCAAAATTGTTCTTAAAGTGTGTCAGTTGAACCTTGTGTATAAAGAGGTGACCCTGAAGCGGCAAACAAATCAAGTCCATCAAATCAAACCTTGTATAAAGACCGATATATTATTGAGTTGTTCGGAAAGTCATTTCATTTTTCCCACCTAAATCAGTTTTTTGTTAGTAAAAACCAACCGTTTTATGATTATGAAATCATGCTACGACCAGAAAAATGGTAAAAAAGTATTGGACTAGAAAATTGACAATATACAATTCAATAAAATATTTATTTGCTATAAGTTTTTCATTTTCATATAAAATAAAATTACTTTCCGAACAACCCAGTAATTAAATGTATGATGTTATGTTTTTATTAAGAAATTTTTTTTTTCGTCAATAATGAATTGTTTTAGTAATTCATTTTGTTAAAATTTGGAATGATAAAACGTGTAATGAATTTGATTGAGAGAGTTGGAAAGAATATGAAGACATGTAATTTCCAAAATTATAGCTTTAAAAATTTGGACTCGTTTTCGTAATCTCCATTTTCAGATTTCGTATTTTCCTCTGAATAAATTTTTCAAATTTAAGTGTCTGTCCTATATTTGTAGATAAAAGACTTAAAACCATAAACAATTTCATTTTATCACAATTTCTGTTCCGCTTGTATTGTGTTTACTCGAAATGTGCTAAGCTGACACCGGAACGGTTAACGCTCTGATCTACGGTTCAACAGTTCGTGGGTTCGGTTCAATTAGCCTTGTGTACAAAAAAAAAGTGACCGTTGACCAACAAATTTAATTAAACCTAGTCTAAAAGTACATAAGAGGCCTATCATTTCATTGTGTAATACTTTGTGGAAAATCCTGATCTTTATGGGTCGATCAATTGTCAAGCATCCATATATACATATATAATGTGTGTGTGATTTTTTGAAGAAAAATATTGATAGGAAATACAATAAAATAAAATAATCGATGTTATATTTTGTTTTTTTTGAAATAAAAATAATTCATATTTTCTTGCCAAAGCTTTTAATTCAGCTCACATTTCATGTCTGGAAATCTATGTGTATGTTTTTAATTATAACAGTTTTTGATAAATTTTTGGGAAAATTCCTGTTATAATAGAAAAAAAAAGGAAATGAATTTCTTTGATTCCGTTATTTTGTGACTAAAAATAATTGTATTATCCGATGAACGAAAAAAAATGTTGAAATGTTAATAGCTGTATCATTTATAAAGTACTGGATAATAAGTTTTATTTCTAAAAATGCCATCTTTTAATTTAAACGCAGTTTATGCATTAAAATTTGGGTAGTTTGGTTTGGGTTTCCATTACTAATCTGATTTTCTTTATTTATTACAAATCTCTTATTGTATTTTTAATTTTTTGTCAGGTTGAAAATTGAAATTTTAAAAATAAAAAATATCAAACAATCTAAATTTGCATTTGAAAACCAGTTAACCAGTTTTTTCTGCAACCTGTAGAAATTATATATTTTGTTTTCATAATGTGTTGAAAAAGTAAAGTTAACCTGTATTTTGCTGTCTGTAACTTTAATGATTATTCACGCATCATAACATAGCGAAGTCATAACTTTCATGATTATTTTGTCTAGAATTTTAGATTTAATCTTTTATATTTTAAATTCTCCATTTGGCTTCTGTTTCCTAGTAACCATTTCTATCACATTACAGTTATTGTAGAATTAAAATAGTGTTTGTAGCGATTATATCCGCAATGAATTATAATTTATGAGTTTTTTTCGTTATAATTCCATGAAATTGTAGTAAACTGATAAAATTAACATGATAACATATACCACACCCAGTGCCATATCAAACATTTTAATTAAAAAATATATAATATATTATGTATATATATGATACAAAATTTAATTTTGATTTCTTTGCATGTACAAAAAATTCTCAGAATTTCATCATAACGTGCATTCCACGTGAATACATACTTAACATTTGCATTACATGCTTTGAGACGCTGTCTGAGACTCACATCGGTGATTACAAGATTTTATTATATCCTGTATAATAGAATAATATCTTATTTATGGTAACAATTTGGAATTCGGTTGTATGGGGATATTTTATGCTTCTTATTTGTCCAAGAAATGAATGTTCCTCGATCGTGAGCTTCGAACGTGATCAATAAATTGTTCTATTTTGGACTTCGTTTTCCTTTACTCGGAGTTATAGTTTTTTAATGGAATACATGATTCATGCTTCTTGTTGGGACACACAACTTCCTGATTAAAGCGAAGATCTCTTCCCCAAAGAGGGAAGTTAAATGTTGGGAAGTGTTCGAGGAAAAGTTTAATTCCGCTTAACACACTTTCTGCATTTTTATGAACTTTATAAATTAATTAATTAGTAATAATTTGCTGTATGTAGAACGAACGAGGTTTGCATTTCGAACTGAAATTTTTCATAACTTTTTATTAGATTCAGTTGTGAAATGGCAAGTCAAATTTTGGACGTGTTGTGAAACGATAAGTTGTAATAAAGTGTGTTGTGAAGTCATAAAACAAAATTCTAATATAAAAAGGTGTTTAGTTAAAAAAAAAATTCTTGGAGAACAAAATATTTATCAAGACAAATTTATTCAACTCAGTTCTTATTCTACTGTATTTAAATAATTATATTTTTATAGTACCAAACTTTTTATAGGTATATATTTTAATTTAAAAATAAAATATATAAATTAAATATCAAATAAAGTCGTAATTCCCCCCCCTTCTCATTTGAAGTTGGTACTCATTATATATAACAAAAAAAAAGACTTTTTTTTTATTATTAAAGAACAGCTTCTTTTAAATTCGCATAAATAATATAAGAATGAATTTCTCTACCATTACATGTAGTAATTTATTTGTATACTGTTATACATTTATTTTGTTATTTTTTTTCACTTAGATACGTCTTGTTATAAAAGAAATCTGCATGTTTTATAATTTATAAATTAATTTTATATTTCATTAATAACCCTTGAGATTCCAGTTTATTAAGGGCATACCTTGGTCTTAACCAATTATTTTGATTAAAATGAAACATTACGATAATTTACTAGAAAAGTGTTACATTTTTGATTCATTATTGGCTTCAATACTGTTGCAATTATGTATTCAAAGAGTTACTAGTTATTGAAGTATTATACTATACATTTACAATTACAGTTTATATAGAGCAAGTGTTGTTAGTGTTTCGTTGGTAACATAATTGGTATTAGATCATTCTTTAGAAAATTGTTTGCAAATGTCAGTAATAACATTTCTTCTATGAAAGTGTAGCATGTTAGATTCTCACGAGAAAAAAAAATTTCAGAAACTATTAAAATTACAAGTTGTAATAAAAATGGAGAAGAAAAAAACTTGGTTATATAATTTACAAAATTACTTAGTAACATACTGATACATTTGGCAATTTTCCGAATTTTTTTCCCTCTGAGGTTTACCAAGCATGTAATTATAACGAGAGAATAACGTGAGAGTAGAATCTGTATCATGATTTATTTTTTCTCTGTGCGCTGAGTAATATTTTTAGTTTTTATATTATGTTCGTGCTATTTTACTTTTTAAGTAGCGGGGAATAATTTGGCGAATCATAAAAATGTAATATTATATAATGTTTATTTTATTCATATTGATGATTGAACACATATTTCTATGATGCAAGCCATTCATCGACGAGCTTCTAACTGAATTCTAAGCACTCTAGCTTTTGTTCCAACAGTTCTTGGCTTCGATTCCCACTAGAAGCTCGGAATTTAGGTTAAACCTGCTTTAATAAGTCCTCATGTAAGAGGGGTGACCGTAAATCATCAAGCACACAACCATTTTTCCGGGTAAAAGTCACGGAGTTTGTTGCACAATTGTTAGCGCTCTATCGTTGAGTTTAGTAGTTTGTAGGTTCAATTCTCATCTCAAACTTGGAAGTTTATGATTGTTAAGAATCCGCTTTAAACTGGTCAAATCAACTCTCCTCGTCTATAAAATGTCATAATGCGACAAACAGTAAACCATTTTATTTTTCCAGCGAATATTGTCTTACTATTTAAAATATTTCGCTTTAAACATAAGAGAAATAGTGACGGTGATGAATACTAAATTAAAATGCATAAATTAGATGTTTTAAAATATGCGTTATTTGATGCAAATTATTTTTGGGAAAAATTCGTTATTGCCGAAACTTTAATGTTGAAAATGCAAATTTTGTCACGAAATAAACTGTAAATGTTATGAACATTTACTATAAATAAATTTTTCCTTTGTGTTTTTGTGCAAGATTAGTATTTACGTGATCTGACCTTGAATCAAATGTAAATTTCATGGATCGGTAGTTCGGTTTGTTACTAAAACTTTAAAAACAGCATTTAATTTCAACCGGAAGCTGGTGTTTTAACCATTATAAACATCAACACCAGGGTTACCAAGTCCTCAATTCTCAGATAAGTCTACTTTGTCACAAGGTGTTAAGCATATTTATTGTATCTTTGTTACAGTCACGAAATTTTTATCCACTGCCTTTAATCTCTCAAATAATGCGATAGATATTTTTTTTACTTTACACTGCCTAATCAATCATTTTTTAAGTAAAGAATGCTTAAATAAGATCTAAACATTTTAGTAATCTATAGCTGAATTGAATAATAGTTTTTATAGATCGTGCTAACGCAGTTTTTGTATCTTACCGACTCTGGAACGGGATACATGACTTTTCGGAAAATACAACTTTAGGCGATGCTTATTGGAATTATTAAAATCGCTTTGATATAAATATTTGCCTAAACTGATCACAATCTTTTCAGTTAGAATAAAAGGAGTTTTAGAATGGAAAGTACTTGTATTGCGAACATATGGATTTACAAAAACCACTATGAATTTCCAATATTTCTTTGTATAGAATAGACATAAAAAAAAAATTGTAATTTTTTTGACTGAAGAACCAGAATAGTTGAAGTGTTGCGCCAGCACAGCGCATTGGTTGTTTCAACAATCAAATCGGACAAGATTAAAATTCCCCCTGTCCATCAAAAATAAATCATTTCTAAAAAGCGTCTACAAAGTAATTGACATTGATGACCGTCGAAAGGAGATATCGCCGTCAATAACTGTCCCTTTTTGCAGCCCTAATGAGATATAAAGCGAGTACACAATTGTAAGCCATGTTATAAGATTAAGTTATGTCTATAGAAAATTTCTCATTGATTGAGTCACAGACATATCTTGATTTCCAGGTAGTTAGTAATAAAGCAGACTTACTTATATTGAGTGTAAATGTTTGAATGGTAAATCTCATCTATTTAAGAAATAATATCAAATTATTGGAAACATTTGATTTTGATAATTATATCTACACACAGGCAAACAATTAATGTGCTTTTTATGTTGTCTTGTTTCGATTTTTTATTTGAGTTAATAGCTCAGTGGCAAATGCTCTGTTCATAATTTGGATACAACAAATGGATGTTTGACTGTAACGGTGAAGCAAATTATATTGAATTACCTCTGTGAAGTAACTAATACAGAGTTTACATTCATTTTATATAATTAATTTACATATAAAGTTTGTAACACTTACGGAAGATATTTTTGCATACTGTATCCAATTTTGTGTAAGCTGTAAGTAGGTATTGTTGGAACTAAAGATTGAACCGAATAGATATTATGCTTCTAAATTTCCTATTCTTCTCATGTTTTTGTTCAGTATAATTTTTGGTTTAGTTTTATTGAAGCCTATTTTTTACCTTTAGCACATTTATGTTTTCATGATGATGATGATGATTTCGTTTATTTTTCAGAATGATGATGACCATGATTCTGGAACAGAGTCAGATGATGAGGGAGCAGATGCAGAAGAATTGGAAAAGTGTAAGCATTCTATCTTTACTCTTGCTTATGTATTTCTAAATTTGCGGACCTATTCCTAGAAAATATTTCAATTCCGTTAGACTAAAGTAATTTTTAAAGAGCTTACCCATACTATTTATATATGCACTGGTTTCCATATGTGTTCTGACAGTTAAATGTCAATCGAGACTGGTTCGAACTAACATGACCTCTTGGAATGATCGAACTGTTGTGCTTACTGAGGTTAGTTGATGACTTGTGGTTGTCTTTCTTTATGTTATTATTGTATTAAGAATGTGCAAAAACGGTATACAATTCACCATGTAATATGATAAACTCCTGCTTAAATTAAGTTGAGCTAGCAGCCCATTGATTTGTTCTCTGTCCTTCAATACAACTGTTTGTGTGTTCAAATCCCATATCGGGCTTGAATATTTGTAGTGGCTCGGTATCGACTTCAA